>JACGAQ010000636.1:0-107317 GCA_014119065.1 Orius insidiosus | reverse complement strand
GAATTTATACTTGTTTTAAAAAAGAGTAAAAAGGGTTATAAAATATAGATAGCTCTATTGCTTTCAATATTCTTTTTTCAAGATGACTAAAAACTTCTAAAAACCTTCTTTTTCCCCTTTTTTCGCTTTTGAATTTCTTTCATGACTTCCGTTCGGGCGTGAAAACGTTTAGATACGAAAATAGGCTAAGCCGTCTTTGACTTGCGGGCTTTAGCAGCCTTAAAACCCCCTTTTTCCTTAAAAAAAAGTCATCATTACAAAAGTACCGAAAGTTTTTTAAGATAGTGATTTTAAATTGTGATCTTTTAGATTTCTTATTGAAATTATTTTAAAATGTCCAAGAAGGAATAAGAATTTTAGATGTACCGGAGCCTAAATCCACCCTCATCAACCCCTGGAATATTGGCCGGAAATTTACCCTACCATTGATAATGGGAAAGCACGTTTTAGATTCAAAAATTTACATCAAAATACTCGAAAAAGAAATTATTTTGGATTCATTGTAAAACGACAATATAAAAAAGTAGTTTGGAGGATTTTCGTAATATTATCTTGTTATGTCGCTCTTGTTATATCTTACCTCGTGTTCATCCAACAATAAATAATCGGATTGTACATGGAGTTGGACATCGCTAACCAATATATGGCCAAATAGAGGTCCTGTATATACGAGAGGTTCGTTATCTCCGGCATGTACGACGTTATTATAAAATACATATGAAAAGGGAGCCAACATACGCCGAATATACTCACAACGACGATCATCATTTTCACTACCTGAAAAACGTCGTTTCTAATTAGTATAAATTGGAGGGAAATCTACCCCACCGACCTACTTTTCTCTCGTGGAAATTATAAGGGAAACTAATTCAAAAAGATGAATGAATGCTGTTTGTTTCAAGGCGGGTAAATAATTAAAATTAAAAAAAAAGATTTATTACAAGTTTTATTAGGGTCGTTATATCTTTTTTCGCTTCCTCCAAAGCATTTTTCTAAACGAGTCGTTAAAAAAAAATTGAATTCATTATATCTTTAAAAAATATAACAAAGGCGAAATTCGTAGAAAAGAATACAAAACATACTGGATTTCACCTATAGTGATTTCCGATATAACAAAAAATTTTGAACAAGATTTTTGAGATTTCTTAGCTAGGAGTAGTTTTGAAGGCCAAGGGTTAATCTTAAGAAATAAAATAACAGAAAAATCAATTTTTTATTTCAAATAGGATTTCGTTAAATCTGATTTTAAAATCGGGTTTCACTTTAATTTAAAACGAGGACTTTCATGATGATTGATCAAAATAAAGTTGAAAAAAGCTTCGACGTTAATTTGCCCTGATATGATTAATGGTTTGACTGATGTAATCACAGCCTCCTCTATTATTCTAATTCGATTAACTTTAACGTACCATCGGTTTTTCTAACTCGACCAATCGATAATCCCATTATAAAAAAAGAGGGAACCGAGTTTTATTTAGACGCGGGGGTTTTTTAATCTCGTCCGCGCTATAAATTCTTGGATTACGGTTTACTTACTTTTCTTTTCGATTTAATATTCTCTAATTGCCTCTGGGTGCATTCTCCGATGCTTTGGCTTCCCCAAGTTCGATTCCGACCCGTATGTAGGTTATACACATCGAAGCTATCGGGACGAAATAAGTGATCACCATAAAAAATACGTTGTATCTGGAAAAAAATTAAAAATTTTTAGGTTTTTAATTAAATTTGGTAGAGCGGTCAGGAGGTTTAGGTAAACATGTGGTTGAAATCCCCCCGTTCTCAATTTTCCCTTAAAATCTGGGAACCCTTTTCATCCTTTCTGACTTGAATCAGACCCTATCTCGTTATCATGACTAAACTTTACCACCGCTTCGTACAAAGGGAATAAAGACAAAATCAACTAGAACTATATTTAGTTTAAATTTTGAATGTTATTTTTAGGCCATTTGAAAGCTTTTTCGTGAATCAATTATTGAAATGAAGTGTTATTAAAAACTTTCAGGTACTTTCCCATCTCAGAAAATTGAGAAATCATGTTGCAGATTACATAATTATGGAAACATTAAAAAGCATGGGGTTAATTGAATAAGTTTTGTGAATTACAGGGTTAAGCTTTTTAAACAAACAGAAAGTGCGGTGTTTCCCCGTGCACTTTCTGTTCCATTTATTCATATGTAGACAAAAAAAAAAGTTTTTCCCATTTTCTTTCGGAGACGCGAATCAATATTTAAATTGTATTCGGGTAGAATGAAATGGACCACGATGCTAGACGCGAAAGGGAAGAATAAACAATGAATGTTTGCCGACTGGGGATCTTCACCCGGGCACTTTTCACCGAACAGGTTCGAGGGCACGTTTTTACACTCCGCTGATCCGGAGGGCACTCAACGGAAATTTGAATGCGACTAATGACATTCGAACATTTCAATATCGGACCGAAAAATGAACGGAAAACAACTCCGCCTTGTGAGTTTAATTTGAAAATTTCGAATTCGACCCGGCGTCTTAGCATGGGACACGTTTGCGAATAAAACCCGAGCCGACCTTCCACAAGGGGTCGCATTTCCATCCCGAGGCCAAAAAGGCTTTCATCTTTACTACTCACGTTTTCCACCATATCCGATTTTCTATTTTATTAGGCAAACACGAGAGATTTTTGTTGGATGATATTACAGACATACATAATTGCATTTTTTACTGGCCTATTTTGGGATTTTTTTCAATCAAATATCCAAAGGATAGTCTCTGGGTGATTACCCTCTAAAAAAACGAATGCGAAATTCAAATTTCGATTTTTTTTCACGATCCTTGAAAACATGTTCTTCCACTTAAAAATCCCAGAATGGCCATCAAAAGTTGTTAGAGCCTTTAAATTATGCACTTCGTTTCTCTGGGCGTAACATACGAGTTCCCTTCTTTTAAAACCAAAACAAGCACACAATCGATCGTGCAAAAAAGCGTTCGTGATAAATTTAAAAAAAGTTTAATTTTTTTGGCTGGACTTCGTCAACTCTCAAGTTATAAAAGAAACTTGGACTGTCGAGATGGATCATTTCCCCCGAAGGCTTAGTTATAACCACACTTTAGACACGTTCATTGTGAAACTTTTCTTACTCTGAATTTAATTAAAAATGGAAAAGTTCAAATTTAAAATGTTCAAATCCCTCATTTATGAGGAATAAAATGCTAAGATATTTTTCGTTGGAGCCCCATGGCACTACTGAATTTTTGAAGTTGGTATTCTGTTTTTTGTCAACCTCAATTTTTTTCTTCGAAAAAAAAATCCGATAAACTTCGTTGTGAATTAAAGTGTGCTAGTGATCTATCAGCGAGAAGGTAGTGACGTGTTACTTAGTGTCAATTACGTTTACTAGCCTTGGAAACGGTAGAAAACAAAATTAACTTCGCCCCTATCTAATCAAATTTTCAAGTTCTTTATTCCCCTCTTTTTCATGCACATCTTCCAAAGAAATTCCCGACCCAACATTTCTCGATTCTTCCCTACAATTACAATCAAGATACTATTGGCTCACTGAGTCCCAAGAATTACGAAAAATTTACTGGAAAAAAAATCTATAACTTATTTAGAAACTCTGGAAGAACGTTTTCCCATAATGATGAGTATCGAACGTCGTTTGCAGGAGATAGGAGGGGTCGATCCGACATTATCCTTCCTACTGGTGCATTTTAGGAATTAGTTTAGACTATAAGATGACACAAAAAATATGGGGCTTGAAGAGTGAACGGGCGTATACACCCTCCTTGACCTCTAAGTCCATATTCCTTAGCTCACTCATGAAAGCATCCCCGTGATTCCTATTCGGAGATGCGATGACCGAAAAACGTGTAGCTAAAACTTCGACAAACCCAGAGGAAGTTGACTATTCTTTTACAAACATCAATTATTGAGGTTTAATGAAGACATGTAGTAGAAAGAGTAAAAAAAAATGTTTTCTCAAGCGAAACTTCATTACATGCGGTCACGTTATCTTTAAGCTACTCTCTAACTTTTATCCCTGAACACGTAATTTATTGAAAAAGTGCCTTTTTTTCGCTATTTTCCCGGGGCCTAAACTTGGAAAACACAATTACTTCCTGACATTTGTTATGTTGAAAATTGAACAGAAGATTAGGAAGAAGTTTTCTTTTTTTTCTGAAGAACTTACAAATATTCTTGGTAGCTTTCAGTCGTTGATCCGTCAGGCCATTCGGCGTAGCAAATTACCCGAGTGTCGCCGTTTGGAAATTCTTGAACTAAAGTCGTGTAGAAGATGAGGATCGGTACGGCGAATGCAGATCCGAGGATCCAAATGCTCCCTGCTATGCATAAAGTCATTCGCCTTCCCATTCTAGGCCTTAGTGGATGCATAATCGCCATATATCTGCAAAAATAAATAAAAAGATGAATACAGGTTGTATGTTTTCGTTTTTCCAGGTCGTTAGGTGTTCATTAGAAAGAAAAAAAGTTTAAATATTTACAAGGCGTAAAATTAGTTTGCTTTTGATATTAGAGGTTGGACCTTTGTATCGTATATGTTTGCCTGGGGTCAAGAGAAAAACCATTCATGCATGTTAATGAGCTGTAGATAGCAAACATGTAAATTTTTTTTAACCCTTTTATCTTATTTCAGTTTTCTTTGATTTTATACGGAAAAATGGACACCTGTTTTTATCTTTTTAATTTCCTTATTAATAAATCCAAACCTGGCGCTATGTAAAAAAGGCTAAAGAACACCCTCAGTGCATCTTTTTATGGAAAGCCTGGCCTGTTATCTAAAAACAACGATAGACTCTAGAAAATTAATTTTTTTTAACCATAGAGGCGTATGTGGAAGTCCGCGGAGCATAACCCTTGAACCCCATAGCGTCCGATTAGCAAAGTGAAGTTCGCTATTGTTCAGTAACGAGGTTCTACTTCCTGAATTAACATCAGAATGTAGTTATGGCCTGAGAAGAGGGAAGTTAAGGTTTTTAGCTATAGAGTTCCCTCAACAACCTTCTTTATAAGCCTTGTTTACAGTCTTTGAGATATTTAACATCTCTTTATTATAAACTTAACTTCTAAAACAACCTTTAATTTTGGCAAAACTTTTTTTAATTTAAAAATAACTTTTCTATCGTTTGGGGGGGCTCTTAAACTCTTAAACACGCAGGTATACTGAGCAAGAATGCCTACTGTGAGAACTGAACCTAGGACCTCCTAGCCCCCAAGTAAACATTTTTAAAACCCACCTTTATGCGGTTTATGCGGGATATTGCGTTTTTTTCCCTAAAAATAATCTCAGTTTCGACCTATTTTAACCGGTTATCGATTCGTTCCTATCCCTTCGTTAATAGAACGTCAACCTTACCGGAAACAATATCGCGATTGTAAACATCTCATCTATGATTTAATACGCTTCATTTCCACCTCAAATTCATCAGCGAAAATCAGCATTTGATCAAAAAAAATCCCTCGACTAAAATGATCCGAAATAAAAACTTTTTAACGATCTCAAATTGAAAGTTATTGTAATACCGAGATTACTTTTGTATATGGGTTCTTATCGATTATAGCTGTTTGCTGCTGGTAGTCCCTAATTTCATCGCCGTTTGAACTATCGAGACAATATTTTTGAAATTTGCATTTATTTCTGCCTCTGGTCTTTTTTTTACGGACAATCCACTGAATAAACAATTTATTTCTCTGGTGCTTTAACTCTTTTAAGAAGCAACAAAAAAGGGGGTCAATTTTATTGTTCGAACGTGGTAAACACTTAGGAAATGGAGTCGCGTCGAAATTGTACTGATTCCCTTTGTCTACCTCCTTTGGTTTCACCCTTGAAATGGAAATGGAGTTTAAGTCCACCTGACAGAATCTCAAGTCAATACCTTTCTAATATAAAGGGAGGCGGAAACTTCGTCAAGTGAAACTTCACAGATTGATGACGTTATAAATGACCCAAAGCCCTTTTCATTGTCTCCCAAGCCACTCAAACACTTTCATCCTCATGGAATTCTTACTACTTTTTAAGTGTTTCCTCAAGATTAATTAATATTCTTTGGAAACATGCGAAAGAAAAATAAAGCCTGCTTTAAAAGGAAGTTAAACATTCTTACTTAATTTCACGCTAGAATTCTTCTTTCTTCATAAGTTTTTAAACACTTTTCTCCCTCTTCTGAAAGAAGGACTTTTCTTTTAAATATATTTTTTTAAATTGATTTGACGTGAGTTGTCGATATAATTTCCACCTGTTTAGTCACGTAACTTAAATGGCAATTAAGGTAGCCGCGTGGGGGGTGATTTCGCGAAACTTCCTTGAAGTGATGGGATTAGAAATTAATTATGCATAGGGATGAAACTTTGACTTAAAAAATTATAATGTCAACGGCATAGCTTAACTTATTAATTTAGTCTTTCTCATTTTATGTTGGTATACCTTTTCTTTCCGGGTAAAGTGGGATTCTTTTTCCCACCTTGCTATTGAATCAGCGCAGGGGATGAAGAAGAAAATTAGTGCGAAAGTGACCAATAAAAATGCTCACCTGAGCGAGTTCCAGAAACAAAATTTCTTAAAAATCAAATATTCCATCTTCTTCCTTCTACTCTACTCTTAAAAAACGTGGAAAAGGCAATAAATTTCAATAACAACTTGCCAAACAAGGTCTAAAGAGTTCTCTCTTCGTTGTAGGCGTTAATGCAACTTTACTGAGCCTCCCCTGGGCAATCTTAAGCCATTAGGGCCTTTTCAAAGCAACGTTTTCCCGCCTTGTAATTTTTTTTCTTTTTTAATGAAAATCAAAATAAACAATGTCGGATTTAATTGACTTTCGGTTTTCAATCAGTTGAAATCTTCAAAGGGAGAAAATTTAGAGAAAAGTTAATGAAACGCTTTTTAAAATAAAATGAGAAAATTATAGGCTTTTGATAAAAAAATTTATATATATTTTTTTATGAATGTTGAAGTATTTTGTGATGTATATCTTTCAATTGGGAGGGTTCCGAGAGGTAAAATCAAAGTGGCTGGAAGTGGCTCTCGTGAATAGTGTTCTCATATCAGGCTCAAAAGGAGAAGCACTCACGATAGATCTCTATGGGACCAATTTAAGCCCCATTCCAACCCCACGAATAGAAGGTGTCATTATTCCAACGAAAAAAAATCTAGTTACCTTCATGTGTTGATTGCATAAAAAAGGGTAACACGACATGAATGCTTAAACGTGTTTAATGAGAACCAAGAGTAATTTAAGGGCTACAGGTGCTTCGCGGTCAACACAGGGATGAAACGGGTCTCAAATAAATTACTTCCTATTTTTTTGTCGGTTTGAGGTTTTTTTTTTTACTATTTTCCTACCCCTGACATAAAGGAAAAACGTGGGACCGATTTTAATATGAACTTTACCGTTTTCGAGATTCGTATTCCACTCTGGTATAAAAGCGGATCGTTTACCAATATTGGACTTGTGGCTTTTATTCTTTATTTTATTCGCTTGAGACAATGAAAAAAACAAATGCCAAAAGCGACCTTTTTACAAAAATGCTGCTTTAACATTGAGTGTTGAAGAATGATTAATTGTAGTACTGAAGAACTTTAACGAGGTGAAGAAGGACAACGCGATCTTGAGCCTGTAGTAGGTACTTAGCAATTTTTTAATTTCTTTCCCAATTAGTGCGCTCTCTAATTGTTTATACTCACAGTACGACTTACTAGCAAGATTAACGAACTTAATTTTAACATCCTCAAAATGAAATTGTCGTAATAAACTCGAAGGATGCTTATGGAAAGCTATTCATAACTTGATACTTTTTGCTGCCAAGAAACAAACTTTCTTGGGGTTTTCCTCTTTCTTTCTTCAAAAAATCACATCATCATTTTTTTTTTTTTTCAAAAAAGACCCCTCTTTTACAGGATTTTGCGGCGCTTTTCATGATTTTTATCAAAAATATGGCTTTTTTGGGTCATTTTTTAATGAATTTTCGTCCTTTGGTCAGAGTTTACCCCCTGTTTCTCGAATTTCTACTTATTTAAAAAAATTAATTCAAACTTAAGTAATATTAAAATCAAGGTTTCTATGGCTTGCTTTTGAATTTTCTCATTTTCTTTTTTTTCCCCGAGTGAAATTAAATGACTGTCATAGCGTAAGTAAAAGTCACTTTTCATCAACAAAGAACCTTGAAAGGATTTCAATCTATTCTAAATTCATTCAAGGGATGCTTTCCAATATCCCCTCCAGAGCTGTCACCGAACATGAATCAAACATGAAGCCGTTCCTTCCGAGTTCCATAACTACATTTTCGACCTCCTTTTTTTTGGTAGGCCACACGGCCTGAAAAAATTGACTTCTATTTCGAGGAGCGTTTCGGTCCGTATAAAGGAAGGGAAATTTTTTTGGATGTTTCATTTACATATGAGATTACCTTCCGGTTCAGCTAAAAATGAAACTGTTCTCTTTTTTTTAAAGGGATTGGACAGTCTTTTTAAACGTACTTTGTTCCACAAGCCCGTTTTATAAATGAAACGAGATAATTTTCAGGAAGGTTTGTTTCGTCATTTGAATAGTTTCCACTAATTGGATTACAAACTGCCCTGATGATTAGCATTGTTGGTAACTTTAGGCTTAAGTGGCAAATTAATTTAAATAGAGGCCCAACGACGTGGTACAATCGATCTTTTAAACGCTTAGCAGAAAATTGTCAAATTACGTTAGGGTTAAAAGAGATAAAACAAGACTGTTTTCTTAGTTTTATTGCGTTTTTATAGTCAGAAACATTTAGGGTTTATTTCGTTGACAAAACCACTATTGGGGTTGAGCTGAGTAATGTGGAAATCACAAGTTTGGGGGAAGAGAATGGAAACATTTTCTCTCTTTCCGTTAAAAAACTTTGGTCGTGAGTTGGCTTTTGAACGGGTTGCGAAGAGGGAGGGGAAGCGAGACCGCAGCTTGTCCTTTTGTCACCCTTTGTCGCGTGGCGGTTTTCGTGTTCTACGTCCTCCCGAAAACCGTCGGATGTCAAACCTCGGCGGGTAAAACTTTTGAGTGGTCCTCCACCCCTTTCACGTCCCGTCCCAAAACACTTTGAACATCACTCGTAATAACTTTTCCTCAACTTCTACATGACGTCGAAGAAAAATAACCTTGGGTAGACGAAAACATTTTTTTTAGCACATGATATGTTTTACAATAATAGTGCTTCAAGGAAATTGTGGCAATTACCCTAATGGGGGCTTGGCAATCGTGGATTCTAGAATTTTAATACTGGACACTCCAGCCTCCCACTCCGACGTTAAAATCCCAACGTTTTTATCGATCTTTCCACGAAGAGAAGCACTGTGGATGCAAGTTTAAGCCAATTTTTTGGCCAAAAAACACTCTTTTCACTGGATTTCTATCGTTTTTGACGGTTTTTTTCTGTATTTAATTGGCTTGGAGATGCTTCCTCGAAATAAAATCCAAGTGCCCAAGGTTTGTTGAAAATAGTCTAATTCTACAAACCTTGGGTGCGCCCTTGTTTCCTTTGTAGGGGTTTCCCATTGGCTACGCTCCAAACAAGTACCCTTCTCTCATTTAGGTTAAAAAAAAATAAACCGTCATCGAAACCTACCTTGATGAGGATTGAATACCCCCAGCGTGCATAATGACGTATAATGTATCAACGTCAGAATTCTCAACGATGACAGGGCTTATATATACCCTTCTCAAGGATCATATAGCAAGGTCATAGTAATCACCCTAAAAAGGGAAAACTGCATTAAAGGAAAAAACTCGCACCAGATTCTTTTCAATCCGGATCAAGATTCTTTTGATGTCTTACCCTCAAAATCTTCCCCATTTTTATTCCACGAAGTATAAATAAAAAAGTTCTTTAAAAAAACAACCGTTTCTTATAAATTATTGGACCTTTCAAACTAAAAGCAATAAAGGAATTTTTAATGACTCGTAGTCTTTATGGCTGTTTTTGTACATTATTTTGTTTTCTGACATTTTAAAAGCTATATACGTGCAAAATTACACGTTTTAGATAGAAAATTACATTTTAGATTAGGTCTCTTTCAAAGTATTTTTAAAACTTTGTTCGCCTGAAATCCAGAAAACCTTCTAAGTTTAGAAAAAATTTTTTTTGTTCGAAGTTGCCGTTAGTTGGGGTGAAAAAGTACAAATTACAAAGGTTCGCTAAGAGAAAATTCTCTGAGGTTCAGAACAAAAAGAGACTTGCCTGGTTGAAAAAGGAAGATTTATCGTTTCCAACTGTCCCCGTTCCGTAAGCCCGTCCGAGCAATTACATCCAACTCAAAGAATCGTCGAGCGATACCTTCCGCGAAAATGAGGTTTTCGTTATTTCGAACACCTTATTAATTGCTTCAATTTTCAACTATTACCCTCATCGCGGCTCGAAAGATAATTAACCCGCTGGAATTCCATCCGGAGGACCCTAGTTCCAATCTGCTGATTGGCATTAAATTTTTTAAAAGTTAGAGGATTATAAATTATTATAGTTTTTTTCCTTTTAAATCCTCAATGTTTTAAATTGGTCATTTTCCCCTCAAATTTGGGAGAATACGATATCGTCCATTTTTTATTATCTCCGTAAAAATGACAACACCCACTTTTTATAATGACAAAATTTAAATATATAAAAAAAAAATCAATTTTCCATATTTTTGACGTAAAAAGCCAAACGAGCTCTCAAGTGTCAGTATCAATTTTCTCCTCCTATTTTTGTCAAGTCGGATTTCTCTGTTTAATCATAATATTTTTTCCATCTCATGAATTTTTTATTGAGACTACTTTCGTATTGACTTACAAATTTAAAACGAAACTTTTATAAATAATTTTGGCCATTTGTTTATAAGGAGACAAAAGGAAAACTAATTCAATATCATCTATGGAGACTTTTGCTTGAACGTGAACTTGAAAAAGACATTTAGAGATAAACCTTTCTTTTTATTCGGAATTTTGATTTGAAAGAGAAAAGAATTATTGAAAACGAAAAGCCCTCGATCGATACATAGTATATTGAATCGTGAAAATAACAATGTATGAGCTTTCTGTTTAGTCTCGCTAACGCATAGCACGTCGAGAACAAACCGATACTGGACGAGAGGCGAATCCTATGGGGGAATGATCAATGCTTTTAGCTCCGAGCACTCAAAACCAGTGAAGCGAACATCCGGTCCACCCTCAGCCTCCGTTCAGCCCCCAACGAGCCCTTTAAGAGAGTGAGAGACCCCCCATCCACTAATATTTAATGCTCCTTTTCTGAATTATTTATAATATGTTCGAAATTATTTATTTAAACTAAAATATGAATTTCTATTGATATGGAAACGGAAGATCTCTCAAGTACATAATTGAGATGCTCAGAACGTTAACTGGTGATTAAATGAAAGGAAGCTATCGCCTGACAGATTTGATTGTCTTGGAATGATGATTGAGTTTTCCGTGATTAAGTTCACCTAGTTCTACTTTAACCGATTACGTTTAACAGCGTGGCCCATTGTTAGCGTGTCACGTATGAAACAATGGAAGCGATATGTCGCTTAAGATACTGGATGATTGGCATTTTGATTAGTCCATTTCGGGCTAAAAACAGCTTTTGAAATGGATTAGACGTTTTCTCTCATTTCCCCCCCTTGAAATTCCGATGTTTCCACGACTTATGGCGGTTCTTTGTGCCGATAAATAAAGGATTTTCGGACGGTTTTTTCCGCTCCTTCTGCCGAGAAGGTACCGCTTTAGCGAATTTTCCAGCAGTATTTTTGGGCGTATTTGTTTATTCTTAATCCCCTCTTAGGCCTTTAATAGTTAATCGCTCGTTAATTTATCTTTAGAATAAAATTAATCTTTGGAAAAAGAATTATTTTTACAATTTTTATTTACACGTTATAAACAAGTTTCAGCTTTATTTTTCTTATTCCGCCTCAAAAAGTTGTTCAAAAGTTCGGCGTCCAAACCCAAATCGGTCGAATGTAAACTGTTCTCCTTTATTTTATGTTCTAAATATCTGAGTGTCAAAACCTCCTCAAATTGATTGAAATCGAAGCTTATCCTGTCCGGAGGCTCGTTTTTCACTGTCATCCTCACGCTATTCTCATAATCCGCGAAAGTCGTCGATTTCGCGGCATCTCTTTCGAAAGGCACGTTATACTTTTCGTCGAGAACCTCCCTAAAATAATAATCCCTCAAATAACTTATGTTTAACATCTCTGCACCTTTGACGAGCTGCTTATAAAATCTTTTTTCATATTCAAAAAGTTTTTGTGCGTCTGTTCGTTTAGAATTTGAGATTTATTTCTAATACGTCACGTTTTCTGTCTAAAAGATCTTTTTTCACGGTTTCTACTTGTTTTCTGACTTTTAGCGTCTTTTGTCTGGAAAGCTCATCTTGTAAACGCTTCCTTAACTTAGGAGCGCTGTTCACAATACGTTTTAAATCCCAAATATTGCTTTTATATTTCGAATATCTCGAATTCATATCGTCAAACTCTTTCTTGATTTTTTCCATCTTCTTCCTTTTCCTTCTTTCTTCTTCTTTGAGCCTGTTCACTTCGGACGAAAGCATTAAAATATCATTAAAATTCGATTTGTAAACATCTCGAAAAACGTCAAACGTTTTTTGAAAATTTTTGAAATTTTTTATACAATTTTGAGTAATTTCTAATTTTTTTGAATGATCCAATTTCGTTATTTTGTCATCCAAATTGTTTTTAAGGACGTCCTCATGATGCTTTATTTTCTCCATAAGTTGTTTTTCGACTAAAAAACTCCTCCTGGCTGCGTTTCCCACACGATATGAGCGGTCTTCCAAATGTAGCCGTTTTTGTTCGATTTCAATCCGAGACATTTTCTCCAAGTTCATTATTTTCTCTTTGTTCAATATTGAAATATTTTTTATTTCATTTTTATTCATATTTTTTATACTGTTTAAAGAATTTATTAAACTTGCATGAAACTTTTTGTGCAAATTTTGTAGACCGAGCTGGTCTTCGAGTTTATTTTCGTTTTTTCCGTTTCTAAAAAATAAATACTGATCGATTTCTGTGTCAAAATTTCGATTAATGGATTTTTTCTTTAGTTGGCAGTTTGTTTTTAGAGCTGATAATTGACGGTTTGAAATTTCTTCGTATTTTTTGTATAAATCGATTCTTTCTAAAGCCATTTTTTTTCTGGACTCTTCGATTTCTCGTTTTTTCTTTTCCATTTCTGCGATTTCTTTAATTATATTTTTGCGGTTAACTTTTTCCTTGAAGGTGACACATTTTTGTTTTTTATTATCATTTTTTGGATTAACTTCTACAGAAAAGCTTTTACTTTTCGATCTTCCTCCTCTTCCCGAAGGATAGCTTTTACTTTTCGACCTTTCCGTTCTTCCTTCTGCAGGGTAGCTTTGACTTTTGGACCTTTTGGACCTTTCCTTACTTTGACTTTCTGACCGACGTTGAATGGATTTTCGTGAATATTTTTTGACCGTCGCGTCCCTCGATAGGAGGTTTCCTTTCTCGTCGTGATAAAGGGTTCCGATGCTGCTTATCCGGTTCTTTAGATCTTCCCCTGATTCTAATCTAAAAACCACCGAGCTCATTCTTTTTTAAACTAAAAAAAACTTCAACATATGTTCACACTAACGGATAAAACTTTTAACTTTATCGTTTTAATTAAAACTAAAAGTAAATTTATTGCTAAAGTTATTTCGTATGTTGGTACCTACGCTCTACAGGTGTCACGATTTTTTAATCCCCCTCAGACCAATAGTTTTTTGAGATAATCGCCCGACTTTCTTGTATAGGGAGATAAATCTTATTATTTGATCAAAGGTTAAGTCCTAATCTCATGACGAGCGATAAGTTCCGACCAAGTTTTCCGACCAAGAAACTTCCATTTTAGGCCAAAAAACTCTTTTTATTCTTTTTCTCCGTTTTTTGGTCGATAGAACACCTTTCTCCCGGAATTTTTTTTGTGTCCCTTCTCTCTTTCCAGAAATCTCTTCTATTTTAGTCATTTAACTGAAGTTTTTAGCTATTTTTTGGAAGTGTGTATTTTTGTTAGTAATTTTATAGGTATCAACCTTTCGAAAGAAGTAAAGGTCCTACGACCCACAAGTAAAAAAAAAAAAAAAAAAAACTTTAAGGGTCTCTATGACCCACATTCAAAAACCGGGTTTCGCAAGTACGTACTAAAATTAAAAAGATCAAAATGTCGTCCTATCTTAAGATAGACGTTTCCGACTCTCGAAGTAATTATGAACCTTGAGAAGCAAACACGCAATTCTCATCCGAAAAAAACACGAACCTCTAAATATTCATAGAGTAATAAATTTTTGATAAAAAAAAATTTCAATCACGGATTTTCATCCAGGAAAATATATTGGACCATTTTTTTGATAGATTTTTTTAAATGTAATTTTTAGTTGTCTATCTGAATGGCAGGATGATAACATGAAAAAAACGACAAGCGAAACGTGATAACTCAATTTTAAATGATTTAAAAAGGCCCAAAAACTTCTTCAAAAGCCTTTTGTTTGCCATGACTCTTTTCTACCATTTACAAATTTCATCCATTCTCAGTTTAAAACACAAAAGAGTGGTAAATTTGACAAAGGGTCTTTGTGTGAGAAGAAAAGGAAGAAAAATCATTTTTAAGTGAGATCATTAACGCATGAAGAGGATTTATGTGATACTCAGTTATTTATCGGACTAGTTATTTCCGAACTTCATTTGACGATTTTTTTTGGAAAGGCCACGAGAGGAAAAGAATCCCTTTTCTAAAAGAAATAGGGGCAATAAGGCCAGTGATTAATTGTTCTCTTATCATGTCTTTCTTCCCTTTTAACAAGTTTCGTTTCTTCATTAATTACGTCCTGCTAAATGAACCGGGCGATAACTAAAAGAGGCTTAATGGACGGTTTTAATTCAAAAAAAGGAAGGAAAAGTATAAATTAAAAAAAAAACTTGTTGAATATAATTTCCTTTGAATGATTCCAAATGAATTCACTTGCAAAATAAAATCGTATTTATTTTTAAAAAGCTTTTTATAACCAAAAATGGTTGAATAAACATAAACTTAGTATTAGTCCCCCTCCTTATAGGAATTCAAGGGTAATGTTACGCTTGTCATTCTTGTTCTAGCGCGATCTCTTGTCTAAAAAACAAACTAATTTTCATTTCTGATCCTCCTTAAATTCTGCCGCCAAACGTCATGTTAAAGTCATCAAATTACATTTAAGGACTCCTCTAATTTATTTTTAAACAAGAAGGGAAGCAAAAATTCGGATTTAATTGAGGGAGGATAAAGCAAAGTTGCAATACCGCCTGAAATATAAAACCACTGTTTTTATAGCCACTTAAACGCCACCGCCCCTGAAAAATGCCAGAACAAGACAATCCACTTTTGAAAACAAACGGGAGCCATTAACGCGACAAATGGGGCCCCACCGGCTAAGGAAACTAATTTTTAAGAAAATGTAACGGAAAGAAAGATTAAACCCTTTAAAAAAATTGAAGCTTAATGTTGTCTTTAAGTATAAAAGTTTCAAAAACACTTGAAAGTATCAAAAATCTCACGTTAACTTTTTTTATTTTATAAATCATAAAGCAAATAAGTGAAGAACTTGATATTCTAAGGAAATGTGATGTCTTCTCGCTCTTGAAGAGCCCTTTAAACGTGAATATTTGATTTTCAAAGTTATAACAAACATTTAAATCTGTTACAAACAGATGTTTAACTTTTAAACGTTTATTTACTAAATAGGTTACTATTTTCTAATACGATTAAATTTTAAAGAGTCTTTAATCATTCTTAACCAAATCCGATCTCGTTCACTTAGGAAGACCTGTCTCTAATTACCCGAGTGTTAAATCCCTCGCGTTAAGGGCCCCCCTCACTGCATAGTTTAATACGATTTTCTTTAAACAACGATTTGCTTAAGCTTAATAGACGGACTAGATATGTAAAAGAGGTGTTTTCAGTTTTAACGGTCGCCTCGTAAACTTATTATCTGACGAGGTATTGCCTCGATTCTAGAAGCGTAAGCCATTCATAACTACCCCTGAGGGGACGTGAATGTTTAAAATGGACGAGCAGAAGCGACACGTCCCGAGGAAAACGAGATATAAACGCGAAAAACATCAAAAACACAAAATAATGAATTTTTTATCTTGCATAAATTGACAGAAGAGAGAAAGAAAAAAAATGGAAGCTGATTTTCGTAAGTCCTGAAATGTTGAGCAAAAAATGAGAAAGGAACAAAGTTCGAAGTTCCTTTATTCCAGTACCTATCACCGTTTCCATTGAACTTAAGGGTATTTTCCTTATTTATTTGGACCTGTTTAACTTTCTCAAGGAGAAGTTATTGTATTTCCCTCCGTTTCTATTTAAAAAAAAATTATATAAAAAAAAAAAAAAAAAACTTCTTCCTTTCTTATACTTCCCCTCTCTTATACGTCCCCTCTCCTTTATACTTCCCCCTCCGTTGTACTTCCCCTCCATTATACTTTCCCTCTTTAATACTTCCCTCTCCTATATTTTTAATTCTCTTTAAGGAACTTTTCGTTGGAAGCTCTTCAAACTATAACTTTTCTTTCAATTACTTTTAAATTTTTAAAATGTAATTTTTTTTAACCATTAATATTTAATCGTTAATTAATGTCGTAATCGGTTCCATTTTCAATGGAGCACCGAAATTGGCCATGAAATATTAAAACTTTATCAGCGGTTCAAATATCGATTTGACGAGTTAAATACGCTAAAAATTGTTATAGATGGAATAAAATACGAGGATGAAAACGTCAAATTCCAGCCTGTTCGACAGGTCTCACCTTAACCGTCCAAATGGATAATTTATACGGATAAAATTCAATTTCCATCTGTTTTTTAATCCTTTTAGGCAATTTTGTATAAATTGGATTCGTATGTTCGGACCTTACCCCGACTTAAATCGAAACTCTTGGAAAGGTTCACAGGGAAACTTATTTTTTTATGCATGTACTGGGTAAGCTCCAGACAAGCTCTAAACTTTGTATTCTACCTTTTATTTTCAATGATGACCTCTTTTATTGCATTCCAGACTATTCCACCCACTGAAAGATAGGAAGTTCGGAGAAAAAAAGGGAGAGGAAAAAAAAAGCTCTTTATGAAATTCCTACGGTTACTTCTGCCGGACAATCCTTTTGCTATCGAGAACATGGATATACCCCTAAATTTCCCAGTTTTTCACTAATATTTCTCTTGACGAGGGAAACGTTTATGACACGTGAGTGAAAGCCTCCAATTATAGAAGAATTTTCCTTCTTGTTCTCTAACAATGACGTCATTACTTTTTTTTCGAGTTTTGGGGAGAGAACCAAGAGCCTGTTTAGCTAATAAAAGACTTCATGTTGGATCAAGTGTAGCCTGATTTTGACGTCTTTTATCCGTCCGTCAATTCGGGGGTTTCGTTAAAACTCAATCGATTTTGTTTTAATTAAAAATAATTCAAAAAATTGTATTAAATAACAAAGAAAACGATTAGGAAATGTCCAGAGTGGCCTAAATTAGTCCGTTTCGACAATATTTCGGACAAAGGAGGTCGAGCAGGTAATTGAGCCTAATGGGCTAGCTAGCTTGATAGAACACCCTCTCATCATATTATATCCTTCCACACCATTGCTTTCATTAATGCAAGTGCCATGTATAATTTTATTTATTTAAAAAATTTTGACCCTAGAAAAATGTTGTTGTTATACGATTTGGATTTTGATCCTTGTTCACAGATCGAATTGGACTCATGTACTGATAGATGTCCAGTCCCTGCTCAGAATCAACATGAGGCTCGCCATCCCGGTCACGTACTAC
Source organism: Orius insidiosus (assembly GCA_014119065.1). Taxonomy (NCBI): domain Eukaryota; kingdom Metazoa; phylum Arthropoda; class Insecta; order Hemiptera; family Anthocoridae; genus Orius; species Orius insidiosus. Next base: position 89,509 of record JACGAQ010000636.1, on the reverse strand, counting down.
CCACACACCAGTGATTATTGTACCAATGACATAAAAGACGAAACTTATTTTGATCCCTTCGCATTCCGAAACCTTTTTATTTTCCCATCCGTGGACACGAAAACATAAAAAAGAACTCTTGCTGACGTCAGATTCGGCTTAAGAACGATAAAGAGCTGGAAAAGCCTTCTTTCCTTTCTCTTCCGAGAGTTTTATTACGTCTAATCCCTACTTTTACACCACCTGACTACTAAAGTTTCATCAGTTTATCTCATAAACTACCTAAATAAACCTTCTTTTACAATCTAGAATACCCTTTTCAACAGCAAAAACGAAAGATTTTCTGTTACCTCTGATAGCTTTTGAAAGGAATAATCCGGATTTTCAAAAATGGTCAAAATCGTTCTGTTGAGAGAAATTCCTGACCATTAATTAATAATAGTTTATTTAAAATTTGAAAGTTTTTGTCTTGAATATAAAGCATCAAATAACCAATGGGTTACTTATGGAAGGGTTTTAAATTGTATGATTTCCCGAGGGCAAGGTAGGTTCTTTACTGAGGAAATCGCTTCTCCATTTTCTCTGTTTTCAAAAGGTCAACATCTTTTCAAGTTTTACAGCTTACTAATTTTTTCTTTTTAGAAAACATTCTTTGATTAAAGATCAGGCAGTAAGTTTCCAGTAGACTAATTAGTTTTCTCAGTAATCTCTTAAACAAGGGATTAACCCAAAGGATGCTTTTCAAAAGAAAAAAAAGTTTATAAACAATTTTCTCGTTTAAAACTCACTTAAGTTTTCAATATAGTGAAAACAAGGTGGCAATAAAAATGCAAAGTGTCTAAGAAAAACTCTTTTTTTTCCCTTCGGTGAAGGTGATAAAATGGGGTTTGTGGGGTTGATTTTGGCATTTATCCGGCAGAACAATTGGAGGCGTGCCATAGATCCTCACCTAACAGAAGTTTTATCGAATTCTTTATCTTAAAGACAATGGCTAAATAAGGGGGAAGCTTATTAATATTGTAATCTAGAAATCTTAGAAACTTTGGATTGTTTGTGATTATGATGAAAGTTTTTGGGATTAATGAGGAATTTTTGGCTTAAATAAATCGTTTATTCTAATGCTTTTCAAAGTCGAAATTGAGGTTTTTATAAATGATGAACGTGGAGGTACGAAAGCAGGGTTGCCAGTAATCGCAACGTATTTTAACTTCAACAAAAGAAAATTATTGTGATACTTTGAGAGACGGTTTTCAAGACATTAAGATGTTCTTCCTAGTCTGTCTTGGAACTCAATTATTGGGAAATAAATTTTTGTTCATCTTTCATACCGTAATGAGATGAAAATTTAATGGATTTAAACTGCATGAAATTTAAGAGATGGTCCCTTCTTGTTTAGATGATTAAACAGTTTTGGTGTTTGGAATAACTTTCGGCCAGTTGCTGTCCGCCCAGCTGAGTACACTTTAGGATAATAATTCACGCGGAGCGATTCCGGTCAAAAAGTTTGTACCCCCCTCAGATTTATAGGAGTACGAAAACAATCCTTTCGAGCGAAATTAGAAAGTGCGTGATATGAATATTATATAAGCACGTTTTAATTAGATTTTAAACCTTATAAAGAGATTCACCTAATACTTTTTCGCTTAAAAAGCCTAAGTTTAAAACAAGTTTTCCTCCATACGTTCGCTCACTTTTCTGGAAAGTTAGACAAAAGTTTTTTTTCCCTTTCCTTTGAATCCTTTTATGTAAATTCAACCATGTCATATTTTAGGTTTCATGTGAGAAAGTTTATAAAAAAAATATAAGAGAACAAAAAAGCTAGTACGTATTAAAAAATTTACCTGTCGACGGAATGGCCATGAGGGTGAAAACGCTGGCGCAGATGGAGAGTACGGAAACAAATTGGCTGATTTTACAATAGACGTTTCCAAAAGGCCAATCACTATTCACCATATACGTATAACTAAAAGTGACGTTGAGGCTTGAAACCATGGCGTCCGCGATGGCTAAGTTCACTAAAAAATAATTCGTGACCGTCCTCATACGTTTGTGGCGAGTACGATCCAGATGACGATCAGATTCCCTCCAGTAGCGACGATGACGATACCGCCGAAGAGGAACGTCCATATGAGCTGCCTCCATAACGGGAGGACGAACTGGTTTCCATCCTCAAACGTATCGTTTAGAGAATAGTTACCGATTTCCCACTCGAAACTCGAATTATTCGCCATTATCGTTTCTCAGCCTCCATGTCACCTAACGCACTCCCCTCCGTTAAACACTGATTCCCGCACTAAACACATTATTTGCCCAACTTTAACTTCACTTTTTATGTTCTTAAATCCATCTTTCGATCCTAAAACAGAAAAAAAGACATTAATATCGATATCTGAAACCCACATTTTTGCTTCTCGAAAAACTTCACCCCTTGAAAATCCTTTAATTAATAATGCGAATAAAAAGTGGAGGTAATGTTTCCTAAGCAAGCGTTTTATTGTCACAAAGTAAGTGCAGAAAAGGCATTCTTGTTACGTGCTTCCTTACCAAAGTAGGTAAAGCTTCTGTATAAATTTTCCCCTCTGCAAACCTTAAAACTTTTTTCATTGTTCTTAAACAAAGATTTATGTACACGTATCAGATTTAAGACGGTATAGCTGAGAAAATGAACTTGCTTTATTTAAACTAACGGTTTAAGAGAAGAGTAAATTCCTCAACATCTTTTCAGAAATCGCTGTTCACTTTTCCCCCCTGATTTTTCACAAAAATAATTTTCAATTTCTATTGTGGTGTTTATGCATAAATTAAGGAAAATCCGTTTTATTTCGGAAAATTAAAGGATTTTTCCCCCTTTTAAAAAATTACTTATATTTTACGAAACAAGGCACTTTACGCCTCGGTAAGACATTCACTCAGGTGCCCCTGGGTGGGGACGTCGGCTCGGGGGAGGGTTTTTCACCGTCGTGATGGATAAGCCGGGAAATCCCATTAAACGTCCGGGAGTGAACTGACTGAAAGGAGACCTTCCAGAAAGTGGTCGGAAAGTTAAAGGGTAACCTAATAGAAAAGAACCCCCATCCCCACTGTTTTCTACAGTACCTCATCTACTTTTACTACCCCTAAAATAAAACCTAAAAAATAAATACATCACCCCCCTAACCTCAATGTTTTAAAACTCCAGTCTAATTGAAACGAATTAAACTTCGAAGGTCTTTTATAAATGGTTTATTAGTCAAAATAGAACAGATTAATCAAAGATTTAAATGAAGGTATCAGATTGATTTGTCCCAAACAAACATCCGAGGGTTAAATTGGATTATCTGAAGCCAAAAATAAAAATGAACAAATTCTTGCCAGAAAATTCAGTATTATCAATTTTTTTTCCCTCCATTGTATTGATTTTTGGATAAATTAAAATTCGTCACTAAACATTCTGTAGCGTTGATCTACCCTTTCCGGCTTAGTTATCGGCTCGTTTGTTAAATAAATTTTCACCAAGATTAAAGGGATTTTGAGGAAAGGGCCCCCAACCCCCTCACGAATTGATTGCTCTCCCTATTGTCTCCGCGAGTTCAGAAAAACGGAAAAATCGGAATCTGTAATCTGTTTCAATTTGAAATGGATTTCCACTTTATTTCTCGAAGGTATATTATTGGGTTTCGAGTCGTAAAAAAAGTCAATTATAACCTACTAAAATACATATTTATAACCGTTTGTCCCGAGGGAAATAATATAAACTGTAAAAATAAAATAAAAAATGTTTTTTTCATCGGTTAATTTTTATTTTACGTTGACTAAAAGTTTTAATTGGTTCATTATCCTTTGTGGAAGTAATTAGTTTTTATAGCTTCAATATATTTAAATGTAACTTGACAAGGAAATTAAGGTCAAAAATCTAATAAATTTTAAGCAAAACATTTTTCCAACGATCGACTTCCCATCTATAAATTCTTTATCAATTTTACGATGTATCATGAATTTTCGCTTAAGCGAAAACCTAAGCTAAACATCGAATATAAATTTAAGGACGCAGAAAAGCAAAAAAATTTATAGATTTATGTTGGCTTTTTTAAATTAGTGATTTTTTAAAAATAGTTAAATGATGATATTTTCAATAAAAATTTACTTTTCAAAAATTCTCCATTGAAGAAATAAATCAACTAATTTTCTTAATCAACTTTGTATTAATTACAAGATTACGGGGGCTTTTACGCTTTTATTAATTCCTGAAAAGGGCTCCCGAATAACCTCTCTTTTATAGAATTACCATTTTATTAAGTTTGTAAGATTATCCTAATTCGTCAATTGAAGTTTCTTTGGCTTTTCACCCATAAAATTATTATTTTTAGAATAAAATAAATATTCTTTTTTTTCGCTGAGTATCTTTTCCTTTTTAAAATACTCGCTTTTCCGGATATTTTGATCATTTGAAATTTTCATGCTCCGTTTGTGATGTTATTTTACTCGTGGTTTATATATAAAAAAACTACCTTGAAAATACATGGGGTGAAAGAATTTATTATTTTTTAGCACTCGCAAAAGTTTGACACAAAAGGTATTTAGCGGAATCTTTTTAATTTAAGAGAGGATGAATCGTAAAAAAATGCTTGAAATTCTTTAAAAAAAAGGGTTTGAATTCCCCCATTTTAGCCGGAGGGAAAAAATCGCTTTTATTTTTTAGTCTGAAGTATCCCTCTTTTCAGTCCAATTTCTTTTCATTTCTGATGATATTAAAATTGGGAGAAAACGTTAAGCAGGTCGAAATTATGCCAAACCCGTTTGACATTATTTGACTTGAGATATACCCGAGTTTCTGATAACAGACATCGTATTTGCCCTTAGGGAAATTAATTAGTTCTTGTTTCCCCTTCCGTTCGATGTGGGTTAACGGGAGTTTTGGATTTTCAACTACTTACTCAAATGGAAAATGCGTATACTGCGTCTGAAAAAATTTCTAAGCATTTTTTCTTCACAAAATGTGTATTTGAATAAAAATTATGGTTATCTGGTAGCGATTATTTTGTTTGAATAGTTCGGAAGAGGAAGCCAAAAGTTGGGCTTGATGTTATTTTTTCTCCGTCTTCCGCGAGACTTGGAATTTATTAACTCAACTTGAAATACGGCCCTGGCCGGGGTTCAGAATGTGAAAAGTTTCCCCTGCCAAAAAGCGACGGCCCCCGCCGCCGTAAGATCACCGGTTGTTACCCTCGATCATAAACAGCCTCCTCGTATGAAAGACCCGTTTCTCCTCGATGTACCAAATGACTCGATAATTCAATTTTTATTCGAGATCTTTTTTTTTAAACAAATATTTTTTTCTTCGTTTTCTTTTAACGGCGCTTTTGTGAGAAAAGTTAAGACTTCAGTCTTGTTAACAACCGCACCCTTAGCGTTATTATCTCCGTGATATTTCCTCAAAGCATATCCCGAGGCAATTAAAGAAGAAATGTTCTTTCTCAACAAATAACTTTAATGTTATAACAAACTTTTATACCAGCCACAACGTTTGTTTAGTTTTTCAAAGAACTAAAAAATAAAATGAATAAATAACAAATAGAAGGCTCTTTTTAAAAGACATCAGCTCCGCTCAAAAGATTGTAGGTATTAAAATCACAAAAACTCTTATTTTCAAATCAAACCTTTCGAAAAGTACTTTGACACTTTTAAAATCTTAGCCTATAAGAATCCTTACTTCAATAATGCTTCCGTTTGCCAGAAAAAAAGCGATTTGTGACACCTTGTATAGGAAAAAACCTGCCAGGATCTCATTTGAATTTTTCCTTTTTTGGTAAAACGGAAAATGATGAAGACAACATTCCGCTTATCGTTTTGACATTAAAGGGGGAAAAAACAAAGGAAAGTAGAAATACTTTTGAAAGAAAGAAAAATCTCAGAAAAGACACACGAAACATTATCATTGCTCCAGGAAATTTCCTACGCTTATTTTCATTTTTCTTCGATGTTTTGACCTTTCATAACTTTGGGAGAGAATTAAGGCCTTCGTTATATCGCCGTTGGCAGTTCTAGGTCAGAGGCCCTAATCACTGACCTACGTAATTGTGATTCCATTAGCAGATTTTTTTTTCTCTCTATTATTTGATCCTGAGATTAATTATTTTAGCTATTTGCGTGACTGTTTTTCATGTTTGTTATTTTTCATTTCAGACATTTGCGTGAGGTCCTTTATTAGAAACCGGAAGAGCTAATTATAATTACAAAAAGTTTCAAGCCGAAAAAATAATTTGAATGTCTGTAATAATTTACGTATAAAAAGTAAAGAGACAAAAGGTAAACCATTAAAAATAAAACATAAACAATGAATACAAAAAGGGTTTCCCTGAGGGCTTTATTATTGTCGAGAATCTGTTCGATGAAGAGAGGGTAAAAATAATTAATAAGCTAAAAGCGAGAAGCGTGAAAGGGAAAAAAAAATTCAGAAGATCCCTCGCGAATAATCCCACACGGTTTAAATCACCTTCCGATCTCATTTTTCACCGAGGATATTCGACTCTGATTTTTTTAATTTTCTGTTTCTTTAATTAAAACACTTTTGGTTCAGGGGGTTAGAAATGATTGATGGAAAAACGAAAATCTCATTTTAATTGGGTCCTGTAAACACGGAGGAAAAAACGGAAATTTCCCATCGTTTGATTGCAGCCTAAATAAACGAAGGGTTTTTGTTCTATTTGAGGTCCCAAAATAAAAAGTACTTTTTAAATACTTTTTTTCTTTTTATTTTTCGCTTTGATCTTAGTTATTAAAAAGTAGAATCTAATTTTATTCGATAATTAAAACTCTACCATTCCACTTCACACAACGACGTTGAGGGTTTTGCATAACCAAATCGGTTTTAAGGCGCTGAGAAACGCCATCATAAATTCAAAAGCAATCATAACCGAAAAAAATTACTTTTTATTTAGTAAAATTAAGTTGGCCAGCCTGAATCTTTTAAGTCAAATTCTTTAAATGCTTGAAATTTTTTAGGGTTAAAATTATTTAACGTCAACCACTGAACATTATATGGATAATCGGTTACAATCCACGGTAAACCAATCATGTTTACCCGCTTATGCATTTGTTTGACGTCTCGTTAATTGCCAAACAATCTGCGGGACCCCGGATTCGGTCAATATGCTCACCTTTGATTTTTTAATCATAAAGTTTCATTTAAACGAAAAAATACATAGGCGGCACATTATTGAAATAAAAAAACAAATATTCTCATTTAAAGGGATGAAATGCTTACTTTTATGGGCGCATAAAAAAGTTGAGAATTGGAAAAAACAGCGAAGTGAAACGAAATAATGAAAATAAAGTTGGGCAATTTAAAAGTTGGACGTTTTTAATACTTAGATTTAAAATTATGCCTCAAGATTTTTCAAAACAATTTTTTTATCAATAAAAACCGTTTATCCCTTTTGATTTTATGACTGTTAAACCAATATTTTATTTAACTTATATAACAGGGACTAAACCTTACCTTAATAACTGCGCATATTGTTTCTTAAATTAATGTTCCGCTAGAGAAGTAATAAACCATTGTGTCACCTTTGAGTATTCCCTGGGATTTCAATTTTTTGTTAGATATTAAAACCGCTTTTTTCCTCTTTTTATAAACTGACAAGAGAAAACTCAATTTTTTCCCTACCACATTTTAAATTGTTTCTCGTCCCAAATGTGGGGGAACATCGATTTAAACGCTCTGAATGTTCGTGGAGATAAGAAGAAAAAAAGATTTATACTCCGGGCCCCCGGGGAAAGTATCTCCGATGTCGAACCCTCTATTACGAAAAATAAATTTTCCTAGCGATTCATCCTTTTCGTAGAAAACAAAGATTATTCAAACTGGGTCACCCGTTTTAACAAGGAAGTATAAAATTTAAAGGCAAAAATGGAGGCGAAGGAAAAGTTCCTGTGTCCCGAGGGGAGAGTAAAAAAATTTTAAAAAGGTTTTTTTTTTTTTTTTTTTTCGCAGAAATTCAAATAACACAGAAATGGATATCGGTTTGTCTCAGGTGCTTTCCAGCTCCAATTATAAGGCCGACTAAAAGCTTTCGATCCGGCTTTTAAAACTTTACCTTCACGTTGCACCCGACTCATTAACATTATTAAAAGGAATAAAGAAAAATTTCACTTTTTTTTTATTTCCTCAATTATCGTTGTTCTTCTAACGGAATAAGTTCGTTTAAGCACATAAGCGCCTAAGGGATCATAAATTTTGTGCCTTTGTGCAGAAAAAGGTATAAAATAATTTTTATTTTGATATACTTTGGGTGAATGTTAAATTTTTAACTTTTTAAGACTCTGAAGTTCTTTTTTACTTAAATTATTAATTAATAAGCGGAGAAGGGTCGTGTAGAGGGCCGTCCATCGTCCATTCTTTTTCCGTCGGCCAGCCCAAAGTATATTTTTTAAAGAGAAAAATCCCTTTTTTGGCTTCGTAACTTTTTAAATAAAAGGTAAATGGATAAAAATCGTAAATTTTTGTCCAAGCTTGAAATGATTCCACAAAGAAACCGCAGTGTCCGTTATTAATAGTTTAGAGGTCAGAAATGTTTGAAGTTAACGAAACAAACAAAACAGCCAACCACAAAGGACGAATACCGGTTCATCCGAAATCAAAATAAAAACTCGTCTTACACAAAAGGTCCCCCTTTCCAATCCCCTGGAGATCTTTGAGGGAAAGTGAACTCGACCGTAAAATCTCGATAAGGTGAGCAACTTGCTAGTAATGAACTCAAGACGAAGACTCCCTTTGAAGTCAAAATGTAATTGGATCATCTCATCCTCTATCTCTTCCTAATCCAGGACATTCGCTAAAAATAATAGTCATACCTTCCTTTTAAAAAAGCAATTAAGTTTCCAGAATCAATATTTTCACCTTGATTAATGCCTGTCAGGGGTAAATTTGTCAATTTTCATTTATAAATTGAAATGAGGAAAATTTTTTTATCACTTTAGTGAGGTTCCATTAGTGGGATTAAATAAGAAAACGATATTTTCATCAATATTGACAAAAGACATTATAAAAATCAAGGAGAAAAAAACGTTAATGTCTGTAATAAAATTATAAAAAATGTGGTTCTAAGAAAACCTTAATATCACGATAAAAGGGTCTTTCTGGGAACCATCACCATCAGGGTATTGTTACCAGGTGTTCAGGGTATGATAATGACTTCCTTTTGAGGATTTTAAAAGAAGTTAAGATACCCTTGGAGAGGTATTCGAAAATCGTTTTCTGTGGCGCCATCGGACGACCGTAACCATTTTTTCGGCAATTTTCATCGGATTTTCACTTTTTACTTTTTAGCAAAAATTGATAACTCCCAAACATATTCCCTTGACTTGGAAAAAAAAATTTAGAACAGTTTTTTATTTTATACATGCCAAAATCTTTCCTTCTGAATTTAATCTTGAAATTTCGTCTAAATTAATAGGACTTAACATTGAATGGCAAATAGTACCTAAGATAAATACGATAATACCTAGTTTAACTTAGATTAATTTTATTGAATGTAAGAAATGTTTAAACAATTTAATTAGAGGAAAGTAGGTAACTATAAAATAATTAATTAGATCGGGAAAAGGTAAAGTCAATTCCCATATGGTAGGGGCATTTAAATTTTAATATCTTCTCACCGGCTTCTGAGGTAAAAGGCTTTCGTTAGCTTTTAGCCTATTTTAAACCAACCTTTCATGTAGGCAAAAACCTTGAAATATTTACAAAATTTTAAAATCATAATGTTGATTTTTTTAAAATTAATCTTTCTATTGTGTAAAAATGAGAAGTATTTATAGAATTTTAGCTGCTCAGTTTAAACTCACGTCAGGAATGACAGATGGGGTGAGTGCGAAATTCATAAAACGTAACGCTTGAAAAATTTCCGTTTCCCGTGTAAAATTTAACGCTTCGGCTTTCGGAAGACTGAACTTAGTCTTCTTTTAGGTTCATGGAAGGTAAACGAGATAGTGGGTGTTTAGTGGGACCTTTTTGAAAATAGTTTCGGAATGCGGCTTCCCCTCCCCGCCTATCTCGTCCATGACCAACATAAAAGACCAGCATAAAGGTCACCTTTGACAACGTTCATGTAACCCAAGACATCTAACTCCATAAATTTTAAACTTACTTTTTTAACTCAATTTTTTTATTATGAACGAAAAAGAAATCATTAAACTTATCTGTTTTAGGGTTTGTTTTTGTTAACGATTGTTTCCAAGTTTGAAGTTGTTCGGATTAACAAAAACATCTTCAAAGTTACAATTTAAATCAACAACTTCATGCTATATTAGGTTAAAAGATAGAAATTATACACGTGTCGACTATTTTGTGTGTTACGGTGTCACATTATCTACCTGAGCGATAAATACGGACGTTGTTTCGCCCGAGGATACGTTCGGAAGGGAGTTTTCGACTTGAGGCACCTTTGCCTTTTCGGGGTTATCAATCTTTCGGGTCGGACACTTTCGACACACTCGAGGGTCGGAGGAGGAACCGGAATCCTTTTCGGCCTTTCTTCATAAATCACGTCCTTCGAGGAGGAATACGTTTGACTGGATATTACTTAATAAGACGCTTTGTTTAACAAATTTCGAATTTTATCTCTCTATTGTTTGCTAATGAAAATTTTTTACTGGGGAAAAACCAAGCTAAGCCCTTCTCAAAAATTGGTCTTACAGGTTTTCAACCCAAAAAAAAGCTAATAAAAAATTTTGTTCAAAAGTAATAAAAATTATGGACATTTCGGTTTAATTTTCAATTTAGAAATTTATAATTTACCATCGGTGGATAGTAAATTAGGGAAAAGTAAAATATCTGTGAGTCGTGGCACGGCGGTCTCCCGAGTGGAGTTTATTTGTTTCTCATGTATATTCATGAAAGAACAGGCATGTCTCTATTCGCTTCGTTATCAAACCGTGTACCCCGACCCTTCCTCCCATCGCATCGCCCCATCTTTCCATAACCAAGTCTTCGTCCAGTTACTCGAGATTTAGACCCCCCCTTCAACCACATTTTCATCAACATTCATGAACTTTTTTTTTCTTCTCTTTTATAATAAAGGGGTTTTCTATCGAATTTTCGTCCTTATCTTCCTTAAAATCGACGGGAAATCGCAAAGCCCGTTGATTGATGGTAAAAATAGTCGGTTCAATAGTCAAGTTGAGTATAAACCGGATTCATCCCAAAGGCAATTTTTCCTGAAACCAATCGACTGAGAGGAAACAATTTTTTATGTGAGTGTGAGTGTGGTTTTCTCTCCGTCACATATAAAATACATAAATACGAAATCGCGCCTGTCACTCTCTTTTTATTTCGTAATTAAAAAACGTCGTAAAATAAAATTTATTTTATTTTGTATAAATTTCAACATTTTTTTTTTGTTTAAAAAAGACAATAAATTCCAAAAATGATCACTCTGTGTGTGATTTCAGGTTCAAAAACTTCAAAAAAGTCTCCTAAAAATCAGGATTAACTTTTCAGCAGAACCCTTTATTTTTTCAACTTACAAATTAGACTAATTTCGTTTATGGCCTGTAAACTGCGATAAAAGGGTTCAATGACGTCAAAAACCCTCCATAACACGAAAGTCATTTCTTTTTCAAAGTACGAGATAAACACGGTGATAAAATTGAATTTTTCGTTTTTTAATCATTGTGGCCAGAAATAATTTTTTTGAAATAAAATTAAGGAAAGATGAATAATGCATATTCATTATCGCGTGTTTGATTTTTTTATTGTTATTTATAGGACGGTTTTTGTTGTAACTTTTTCTTCTACATACACGTAAAGGTTTTTCACGGACAGAGGAAGAATGGTAGCTTTTTTAAAAGCAGCAAAGGCCCTTCATTACGCTCGAGTTGGTAGCCGGAGCTTTTTGCATTAGGCGGACCACAAAACCCAACGTTCTTAAGGTCTATCCGCACTATAAAATCTTTCTACTTCATTTATATGCTAGACTCCTTATCAAGGGAAGCACCCTTCGCCTCCTTTTTCTTTCCGTCGGCTAATAAGCATTAAACGCTTTTAACACAGAAAACCTTTCTTTCACTTCGGAATCTATTAAGCATTCTATGTTAGAGTTCAAGGGTCAAAGAGAATTTGCTTGATTACCACTATTGTGCCGACTATCAAATGATTGCGATCTGCATGGACAGTTAAAAAACCAATTCCGTCCCTCATTACTTTTTTAAAAACTGATTCTGATGAAAATTTTTATCGTAATATCAAAGTTTACAGAAAAAAATAGATTCTACTTTTTACGGCCTATGTCGCCCAAGCTGTTAGAGGTACTAAACAGCATTAAATAAAAGTTGTGGAGAACTCAAATAATTTAATATTTGCATAAAAAAGGTAGGTTTATTGTATCCTTTCATTTGAAATAGCTGTATGAAAAATTGTTGTCATAGTTTTCTTTTAAACCTGGACCCCGAAACCACCTTCGGCTTGAAGTTTCCATAGTTAGAAATCAGACCAGGAGTTCTGGCACTTTGCATAGGGCCTAAGCTTCAAAATCTAGGGCTCTAGGGAGTTTAGGTAGTGGATTTTCCTCGATTCTCACTCTAGGCACTCTTCCTCCAGCCCCCGGGTGTTATTATTAATTTTGCTCAGGTGTCTAAGGATGATTGAGATGCTATAATTTTTATTTGTTCATGAAGTTTAGGGCTTATCAAATAAAAGTAAGAGCTTATGCTATAATTCGATGACCTGTTGGGAGGGTGAGCCATCCTCATTATGGTACGTGACTGTATGGAAAGTATTGAGGGGGAAAAAAGAGTTTGAAATGTGGTAAAAAACGATTTGGTTGAAAACGAGGTGGTTTTGCTCATTGGAGAACTTGCGAGCGGTTCGGAAAGCGGGGAAGGGAAATCAGAATTGTGAACAGAGGAGGGGGTTGCATTGTCCCATTCCCAGATTGAAACTTATCAATGTACCACACGTCCTCGGAGTGAACACAATGCGGATTTCCACCCGGCGACGGCTTCGAGCGCTAATTCAATACCCCCCTTCCCCGCCTAGAACTGAGCCCAACGACAATCCACCACTTCGGAGACGCATATGCGAAAACATGCCCCATTCACCGGTAATCGGCCGTGTAATTTGGCACACCCTATTGATAACCCAGAGCCTACTTAATTTCGCAATGGTGTTCCATAAATTTCACCGCGAAACCAGCCTAGAGGCAAAACAGAGACGCTCAATCTGAAGTTTATTCTCTATAGCTAATTATAAACCTATAAGGACCATCTTGATATGATTTGACTCAGCTTGCCTTCATACTTTTTGCCCCTAATTCGGATGTTCTTCCATTAGCCATGACATAACCTCCCAGAACGATTCTGCAATGGCGACAACATTGCCCAATTAGCAAGGAGATGACCTCTAGGCATTTTAGAGGCTCCTCCCTATATAGATTTTTGCAACTACCCTTGAAAGGGCTGCCAAGTGTCCGTCTAAAACACATCTGAGTTTTGTTAACTTTTTGACAGTGGACTTACGAGACCCACCATTTTGGATGCTCAACGACCAATCGGCTGCAAGCACAACAGTAACGACATCTATGCCCAAATAGCAAAATCACCAACACTTTTAAGCCCTATAAGGCCTACAAGGACAGTTTCGAACTTTCGAATTTTCCCACGTGTGCCCACGTAGGTAGCGAATGACTTTATTCATTGAGAGTAATCGTTGAAAGTGTCTAATTCAGAACAACTCTTAACGCTTTTGATAAATTAAGGAAGTTGTAGTTTGTGATAAAGCTCCTCCTTACTAAAGAAACAAGTTTTAGTACTAAGTACTCAAGCGATTAGCAGGTAATGGAGGCAGTGATGAGTTTTTCTAAAGATAAAAATAACATAAAATAAAGAACAATATCGACTATAAATCGATTTTGATAAACGATAATGGAGATTCCAATTAGATAGTAATACCGTGCACCTAAATCAAGCTAATCGACAAAAGATTTATTCCAATTTACCCCAAAATATTTACCCAACATGCTTTAATATTTTAAGTTAAAAATGAGAAAAATTCTACTTTTTGTGTTTTTTCAAAAGGAAATACCACCACAATGAGTGGCAATAGAAGTGCTAAAATATGTATGAAAACAGTGAAGTTCGCCAAGCGTAAAATTACCTACTGAAATGACATGAAAAGTACAATATCGTAAAAGAACGTGTTTGAGCTTATTAAAATATAAATCAGGCTGTGTCCACCGCCGAAAGTTTCCTGATGATGGTAAAATTGGATCATTTATTCATAGGATTTAACGATTTCGAAAAAAAGAAGAAAAAAAAAAATGAAAGAAGGGAGAGGCTTCAATACCATCCAGCCCTGATGAACACGATGTTACGAGGACACGAGAGCAAAGCCTTCAGAGTGATTTTCTCCTAAATCCTTCTAGGGGTAATTTTTTTCCTTTACCTTCCACCGCATTCTTTGATATTACGTTTTTATATTCCTATAGTAATAAAAAAATTGCTATATCATGTTGCACGATCAATAAAAAAAAGTGCCACCTATTAACAAAATGAGAAAATTCAAGACGTAAAATCAGCCTGAGGCATTTTTATCTTGGAAAGACGTGAAAAACCTGCGGCGTTCCCTTCATTTCTAATTGATTTAAGAATGAAGTAGGGGATCGTTTAATCTCGGGAGACACCACGGGAAAGACCTTAATCTGCAAACAAAGCCGTCGGGGTGGGTAAAATTCTCGGGGAGAAACGGCAAGTGTCAACTACATTGCTCGTGGTATAAAATCCTCACTTTAATTCTGTATAGAAACGCCGCAAGGAAAATCAAGTTAATTCAATCTGTCTTTTCGAGTTCTTGAAAATTAATGAATTCCCATATTTTGAAATGACAACTTCACCAATTCTCTGCCTAAGTCTCGCACATGTGGCACAAATTATAATTTCATTTTTCCAAGATTAAAAGCATTTAATATTTCGTCCTAATGTGAAAATTATTGCAATTATAAATTGTTTTCATTAAATTGTATATTTAAGGCTGAAGTCAAATTTTAGTATGATGTTTGGCAAAAGAATGCGCTGTAGTTTCTAGGCTCTTGTACGGGGTAGAGTAGGGGGAAGATGTCGGATCGGACAGAATCCTGCGAGTTGCGACACCTAGCTAATCTCATCATTTTAATTGTTTCATCCCTTTTTTTAGCAAAGTTTTCAGTAAGTGTTAAAATGGAGTTCTTGAGATCTCTGTCTCGTTAAATAAATAAAACGGTTCGTAACGTTGAACAAACGATTTTTCAAGAGGGCTCGACCTCTCAATTAGTCGATCCTGAGACATTCTTGGTTATTTTCGTCCTTCAGCTATGTTTTTTCAGACACAAAATAACATTATTTCCTACCAGTGGTTTTTTAATTAAAAAAACAACCCAATCAAATGTTAATTTTGATACTGGTCCATAGGTAGCCTGACAAAATGTTATTATGCAGGGTGCTTTCATTAATACTCAATTAAAATTTGGAGTCGAAAACTCTTATGAGGGCTCTCGGATCAATGAGCGACCTCTGTTGTTTGATTCATACACAATGAACCTCGGGGATATGTTTTCCTCCTATATTCGTTTACAAAGAGCATCAAATTCTTGATTGAAATTTAAAAAAGCCAAATTCTAATTAAAATTTTTGAGTAGCATTAAGACTGAAAAGGTCTGCCCTGCGAATTTGGGGGTTCCTGTTTATACCGCTTTTCCATCAATTCCTTTTTTCATTTCAGGAAGCGTTGGATTTGTCACTTTTTCCGTTTAGGAAGATAGATTGCCGTTGTTTATTATTTACCAAGAAAATGCCTTTTCGATTTCTGAAACGTCAAAAGGTGTGATTATTATTGAAAATTCTGAATAGAATTGCAAACTACCGCCCTCTCTTGAGTCCCCTGACGGGTCTCGAAAAGCGAGAGTTCAGGTTTCCTCTTCAACAAGGACTTCCAACTTAATTATACGCTCTCATTTGTAGTATTAGCTCTCTCGGGCTAAATTACCCATTTCGTTATACAGAGGCGTGATGGGTAATAATGAACTGAGCAAGTTTCGAATTCTATTGAATCGGATTTCACCGAGAAAACTGAATAAAGAAAACTAATAATTAACTATTCTAAATTAAACAACTGGTGGCAGCGGTGCACTCCCAAGCTGTACTGAGATAAGAGAAAGGTTTCTATGTACCAACAGTGAAGATTTTATTTTTTTGTTCTTTCGTACAATTCCAACACACTCGGGCATTGTAGCATCCGACATTGTGTGTTAAGAATTTTTTCCCAATGGACCCAAGGCGTCTTTTTTACGATACTAGAACCATAAAAGTTGAAATTACTTTTGGTTTTAAAAATTTATGATATTCCACCATTCATTTAAGTTTTTCCATTAAATATTAACAAAAAAAAGTTTAGAATAAAGAAAAAGTTCTTAAAAACATTAGTTTCACAACTATCATGATCATAACGCATTTAAGTCGCCCCCATGAGAGCTATTTTGAAGCCATTATCTTTTCCTACGACGTCTGGATAGTTTAAAGTATCAACTAAATTATTCCAGGACCTGAGGTTTACAGCCGGATCGATGGACGAAAATTGATATTGTCGTAAAATTCGATAATGGACACGTGTTTTGAGAATTTAAAGGGTTTTTTTACGGAGTCGGGCGTTGTAAAATCTCGCTTAACTCAGGCCACACAAGGGAATTCGAACTGTGTTCAACAAACAGTTTTCCTTCATAGAAAATTTAGAGATTGACCAAATTATAAATAAAAAGGAATATTAGAACCGGTATTCGAGATATTCCGAATTTCTCCATAATTGAAATAGCTGGAATTGTCCTAGGGAAGAATTTTCACCGCGGCTCTCAATTTAATTTTCGTGGTAAAAAAAAGTGAGAATCTCGATTTAAAATCGTCACCTTTTTGTCTTCTTTGGTAAGTGGAAGGTTTTAAAGAGTCCGGAAGGAAACTCCAAACGCAATAAAACGACTCGACCCGTTTAGCATTTTAGGCCACCTGCGACCTCTCAAGACCGGGAAAACTCTTCCAACTTCAATTGTTGGTCTTTTCAACAAAGTTATTTTGTCAAGTTTTTAATCTCGGAAAATTAACAGTTTCGTTTATTAAAATCTCAAGTGCTTTCAATATAAGATGACTCGATATTGATACGAATTTGATGACTTTCCTATTTTTCAATATCTTCGAAAAAAGATGGAAATCTTTTTCATCTGCCAAATCTAACATTTTATTCTGATATCTAATTGATAAAATTAACTATATCTATAAATCAGAGAAAGCCACTGAAATCGATGTTCAGAAAGGCCGCTACTTTGATGAATACCTCAGTTTATTAATGTGGTAGCAGATGCGACCGAACGGAATGTTTTGCGGTATTCGCTAAAATGTCGAAAATCTACCAGGGTTATCAGAAAGGGCCTAATTAGATGGAAACCTTCCATTTTCTGAACTATTCGAACAAAAATGTTTGATATGTCCCTGCTATCTGAACTACAGTGGCTCCCAGTCAAAATGATGCAAACGAAAACCTACACCTCGGACGCCAGCCACCTTCAATCCGTCAAAATCCAAATGCCAACGCATATGAAGGCACAATGAATGACACAATGATGTTGACTGTAGAATTTGGTGTATGACAGTGAATCATGTGCCTTCATATGCGTTGGCATTTGGGTTTTGACGGATTGAAGGGGGCTGGCGTCCGAGGTGTAGGTTTTCGTTTGCATCATTTTGACTGGGAGCCACTGTACAGGGAAAGAAAAATGTTAGCTTCTGTTAACCAAAGCGACCAATTAAGGAGGGAAATTCTCGCCAGGTTCTGTTACCATATTGTCTCTACTGTTCCATTTGGGAATCGAGAGTAAAGGACAATGATCACTCACCCACGGAGAGTAGTGTGTGCTTCACTGGACTTATTTTAGAGTCCATAATTTTTTTTTACAACTATGTTTTTTATTAAAAAGTAGAATTAGAGGTTTTTTTGTCTAAGAATTTTTTAATACTTTTCCATAAAGAGGTATGAGAATAAAGGTTAAAACAAAGGGAACGTATATTATGCTGAATATGCCGGTCGAAAAGCTTTTGCGAAGAGTATAATCCCGTATTAAAAGAGATCCTCTGACCAACGTTGTCAATATTTTAATTAAATTTATTTTAATAATCCGAAAACAATGAAAATAAACATGTTTAAAACGTGATCCGTCGATTGTGAAACGAACGGTAGGTGGGACGTTCTTGGAATTTATGTTATCTAGTCAATAGGGACGAAATTTGGGTTATGCGACCTGGGGGGGAAAACGGATGATAACTCACTCTAGGTCGATGTCAACTATCGGATAAATTAAACGACGTCTACTAAAATAAAAAAAGCAAACGTGAGATGGAAAAAACCGGTTGCTTTACATAAGAAACTTACGAATTCGACGCCGCGCTGTGGCGACCTTTGCGTCTGGCAGTGAATAAAGCGATTTGATCCTATCGCTAGACAAATAATTGACTGGACTAGCTAATTGGACAACAAAATATTCTCCAACTGCACTTTCAACTTTTTAAATTAAATATTTATGAAATAAATAAAAACTGATGTACAGAGTCCAATTTATCAAAAAAAAAATTGGTTAATGAGTAAAACCTAGGTTCTGGATGTTCTATCTAATCTTTAGGAGTTATGATTGCTTAAAGATTTTTTTCCCCTCACAAAAACCGTTTTCCCTCTAAAAATCGTCAATATCTCGACTTTCCTTTAACCTTTTTATCTGATACCAGATTAGGAATCTGGGTTAAATTTTCCAAATAGTTTTTATCAAAAGCTTCATTTTCAAAGCTTTTCAACAATATTTGATTAGGTAAATACAAAAAAGTTTTCGATTCTTTGCCTCTCTGTGTTTATCCGACTATTGGCATTTCGTGTTAGCGTTTGAATAATCGAAATTCCTACTGAAAATGTGTGATTTTCAGATTATTCAGATTGATTTTTAGAATTCAAAAGTTTTTTTTTTTAATAATAGAGTTCTCTTCTTTAAGTTGGTGGCTTTTTATTGCAGTCTTTGTTTTCAATGTCAAATCCTTTTGTGCTTTCTTTTCAAGATGGAATCTTTTGTCGAAGAATTTCCGATTTTTAACTTTTTTCAGTTTGTAGACGGGAAAAACTTAGAAAAAAAACTTTTTTTGATTTATAGAAGGAAGTTTTTTATTTTTAGGAAATACCTTAACGTAAAAGTTACTCGGTCAAGAGTTTCTATTCTATAAAATCCCGTGACGTCAAGGTCCCTATCGAAGTCTAAATCATGAAATGTGGATAGTTGAGGTCAGTGCGCGCCACGCGGCTTTTAGATTCATATCAAAAACTAGATTAAATTCCTTTTTTTCAAATCAAAATATTTTTTATTTATAGTAAATTGTTCACGAATAGGAAACATGAATATGGGAAAAGATAACCATTTATCCACAGAATTCAACACAAGAGATAGAATTCAGTTTGATCCTTTTGTAAACAAGAGAGGCCGAACAGAAAAAGCGAGGAAAACCCGTTGGAAAAGAGAGATTTTCTAATTGTCAGACAATATTTGTCCCCTCCTATCTCGTATAGCCTTTTTTTGAAGTAGCTAATTGACATGTTGACATATTACAATTGTAGAAACTGTTTAACCCCCCTCACCATCTGACAAAATCACCGGAGAGGTATTTTCTAGTATTATCAACATCGTTAGTATGGAATTTCTAACGGGGGCAAACTTCAACAGGCGAAACAAGTTAAATTACACATTCTGAGTCTTAATTAAATCTCCCTTGTTTTATAATAATGCTGTGTTTAAAATCTGATAAGTTGTCAAAAGGTGATAAAAAGTGGTTTTTAAGGGAGTTTTTCCTGCGTTCATGAAAATCTACAGTTAATTGTAGCCATCGGACAAGTTTACTACTTTTAAATTCATAGATATCTGCTAGTAAACCCAACTAGAGACTTCACCGGTTTTATATCATTTTTGAATTGATCGAAAATAAGTAAATGAGAAATTAAAATTCAGGTGGGCGTAGCATTTGAGAGGTATGAGACAATGCCCAAGTAAAATCAGGTTCAAGGTCATTAAAACCATATTTTTTTTTATCTCTATCTCTCTCGCTTGCTTCACCTCACCCCTCTCAAATGGCCAAACTTACGCCTGCCCTATTTTCGCTTTTCGATCGCCAATTAATATGGAAAAAAGCTATGGACTTTGTGAAGTTAAGGCATTTTGTAGAAAAATAATATTACCACCATATCTGTTGTCAAGCTTTGGCTTTTGGCCTTTGAAAAAAAAATAAAGAAGTTTTTCTTCCTGGATATCAAATGTCTTAGATATATTATTTTGTACGTTGGAATTCCCTTTTACTCGAATAATTCCAAAGGGTTGCTTTTCACTTGAGCCCCTACTTTCCTTCAGGCTAACATGCCTGATCCTCCGTATTATATTTGAATAACGGCCCTGTCTTATCGTTCAACCGCCAGATATCTTCTTTTATCCAGATTTCGGGGATATTCTCGACCCTTAAAACGATATTCCCCTTGAAAATAATACGAATTACAAGTTCGATTACCACCTATTCATTTCATTCTCAAATAATCGTTCCTCAATTAACCTTTTTTGTTTAACTTTCCACTCGGTCGCCATTAATTTATTATTATCAAAGCCGTCGATAAATCCTCTCCCACTTTTCAAAATCGTACTTTTCCCATAATAATGAAGCACCTAATTCAAAAGAGTGACTTCATAAATTTTTTAAACTATCTAGATTAACCCTTCTATCGTTCACCGTATAAAATTCGAGTTTTAAACCATTTTCATCCCTTGAAATTTCGTTATTTAGCTAATATTTTCTTTTTAAACGTTTTTTTGCGAGATAAAGGGTTTAGCTGGCTCAGAACGGTAAAGAATAGTTTTAAAAGGGTCCCCTCTCTCACCCATTATAAAAAGCTAATAAAAATAACGAAATATAAAAATTCAAAAATTTTATTTACTATTAGAAACAGAAAGGTATCTACACTTATCTTAGATCAGCTAGAGGCAATAGTTTTGACTCAGTCAGGATATTTCGGATTTTTCCAGGAAAAATCAGATGATTTTAAAATTTGAAGCGTTTTGGAATTTATTTTACGAAAAGGTTAGGTATTTGCGCGTAATGCTGTTTTGGCTCTGCTCCGATTAGGTCATTTTTTCATTTTCTAAATTCCCGTTCAATTCTATCATCGTCAGCTGGTTTAGTTCGACTAAAATGTTTATAGAGCCAATTTCGGTCAAAAATATACGAAAAATTTTCATTTTGATAAAGAAAAAATGCTGGCTACCCGTATTGCTTTTCACAAGGCTAATGAGGAAAGAACTCCTTGAAAAACAAAACTGAACACCTTCCAGATAAATGCGCCTGTCCTATTCATCTCATGTAATTAGAATTAATTGAGTTAGATTCAATGCCCTGTTTGTTCAATCTACACCTGACTAAACGTTTAGTTTAGAGTTTCAATTCAATTTAAAAATTTACATAATACTTCTAATTCGGGACGTTTAAGTAAACATTTTTGTTTCATTATCCTCAGAACCTTATTTTTTCTATTAAGTTTATAAACAATTTTCGACTAGAAACGGGAGAAGGGAAGGGATTAAGGGTTTTAGTGCTTTTCAAGCTTTCTTAAGCCGGATAAAAGGTCATATCGAATACCTCTTTGAAAATATAAATTTTATAAGAGTAAATATTTTTGCGCACCTTTGGTAAGTTAAGAAAGTTTATCTGTAAGTTATTCAATACACAAGCTAGCACTATAGAAAAGTTTTTAACCTCTGTTTTTCTTCACAAAATCAAATTATCTTTCGAATAAAGGCTAAAATTAATTTAAAAATGAAACTACATTTTTAAGATCTTCTAAAAACTCTCCCTTTTTATTGTTTTCATTTTGAAATTAGCTAAAACATTTTTTTAAGAGAATAAAAAGCTTTGAAACAAATTGTTACTGAAAAAGGACAACGGGGACAACTTGAAATAAAGTGTCCTTAGTGCTTTTTGTACCATACAGGACGTAATTTCATATAAAGAAATGCGAAAGAATAAAGAAAAGAGTAGGGAAAAAAAGTCGAGCTAAAAAAAAAATTTGATTCATTTGCCGTTTTATTTCATTTTAAATGCGACCCCTTTAAAAACAATTCTCATTCATTTGAAAAAAAAAAAATTGCAGAAAAAACAATTCTCTTGTCTCATTAATAACCCTGAAGAGTTTGTTTTACGGGATGAGACCTTCAAACCAGGTAAATAATCAAACAAAAATATGAATCGGACAGTTTTAAAAACGTCTACAAATTTTTCGGAGTACAAAAATTATTAGAGGTGAATTTTCGCATTTCTGCGTCCCCTCGATTCATACCAGATTTACGGTTATTATCCAGATTTAAGGAACGCCGTCGATTAAACTACCGCTGTTTCAAACCCGACCGTTTCGACTATAATTTTCGATGGTTTTCTCTCCCTTTTATTTTGTTCCCCTCCAACCCTCCTTTCCCGTTTTATTACGCTTTAAAGGAAGGTCATAAAAAGGTAAAATAAATAGAAAACATTAAAGTTTAATGTTGTAGAACATTTTATTTGTGGTATTATTAGAAAAACGTTTTAGGTGTAAAAGAAATTGAACGCTGCCACCAGTAGCTCGCCAAATTTTATTTTTTTCAATTTTTAAATTATAAAAATATGTTAGGTGTTTTGAGCTTTAAAAAAAATTTAAGATTTAGTTTCTCAAAATGATAAATCACTTGTTCTGATTTAGGTTTGTTCGTTTCTTATCTGACATACTGAGGGTCTAACGTTACTACTCAAAATGAGATTTCTGACAGGGGGCCCGCCTTCATGTTCTTGTCATGGACTACCGGAGATCCTATCAAGTCCTCCAGAAAGATATTCTCGATTCGATAAAAATCTAAAAGGATAATAAAATAACGTTCAGGTCGAATTCGAAAGATCATTCGTCCTCTTCAAGGTAGTTTATAACACACTGATGAGGTGAAAATGAAAAATGATGTAACGAAAAAAAAAGTTGATTTATTGCAATTTTATTCTGTTATCTTGTCACATTTTAGGCCTAAAGCTCTTTGACGGAGAGGAAAACGTCCTAATCAGTTAAATAAGTGAAATATCGTTTGTTTTCTGTCTAAAATAGGCATCAAAACATTCTCGAAAAATTCCACATTGTTCTTCACATTCCATAGAGTAAACTATAGATTGCTCACTTAGCTGAGAAAATGGAATATAAAGTGCATATTTAGAACGTAAGAGCTACCGTAGGCGTAGAATATTGAAAACTTGGGTGTCTTGTTTTTTAATTGCTTTTGAAAGTGCTGCGATCTAGGAAGTCCATTTCTGAATCTTTTTACTCTAAAATAATAACCAAGAAGCTTAAGGAGACTCAAATATATCACTTTATTCTCTGTATGTAACATTTCAGGTCTCCCATTTTTTTGTAGCTTCGTAATTTTTTAGGTCGAGGGTCTACCTATGGCACTTATCCACCCCTTATTGTCTTTAGTGATTTTTTGAATAACTTTCTTCCTTTTAAAGTAACAAATAGGATCAATAATAAATTTAAACAATGCAAATTTTCCGTTCAAAATTCGCTTTTTGGTGTTAAATTAACGTTTATGAAACACACTCGCTTAAAATTCTACGAAAGCCCTTCGCCTTTTGATTCAACTATGGAAATTTAATAATATATCAACCAAGATTCAAAGGAGGTTCCCTCGTTTTAATTGCATCTTGAAATACACGTTTAGACGTTATTGACTCGTTAGCTTCGAGGTCGGAAAAAATAAAATGAAAAACGCACCGGAAAAACCTCCTCAAGTGGCCATTTGTACGGGTCTACAAAGAAAAGCATGACGGGCTTTCTAAAATAATGGCATCTTCAAGGGGACCGACTTCTATTCGATTGTATAAACAAAAATGTTCAACTAAAAATAAATAAATTTTTTTAAAAAGTCATATTTTCAATTTCAACAAGCAACTTTTCCAGAAAATTTTTTATTAATCATTTGCGTTTCTCATTCCCAAAAATAAAAAAAAAATTTTAACCAATTTTCCTCGTTAAATTGAACTAATGGAAAAAACAGGCTCATCAGATCTTTATCCTATTTTGATTTTAAATAAACGACTTTTTTTCTCTCACTAACAAGAGTATGTATAATTTATATTATTACACACCTAGGGTGGAAAGTGGCCTATTACGTGCTCAAATGGTTGCTGAATTATTAGGTTTCTTGCACGTAATACAACATTTAAATTTTCCGTCTCCTCGTAAAGTTAAAATTGAAAAAAAAATCAATAAATAAAAAATTTGAATATAGCACGAAAGAAATTTTTGAAGAAAAAAAATTTATTACGAGTCGGAAAAAATCCAATTTTATCCAACTTTTTTTTACGACGTTACCTTAGATTGCGAACTCGAATTGAATTTTTGGGCTCAGGTTGAGCGGTTGGGTGTTGCTTGGCGGGAGAAGAGAAGGGTACTAAAACTGGAATTCTAGCCTTAGGGTGAGACTCCCCCTCCCGCGGCCGGAACGCCACCGCCCGCCCCCGGTCACTTCCAACCCCTCCACCTTAATAGAATTCAAGCCTACCTCAAGAATTAGTATCGAGTGATATTATAGCGGTGAAAATTGGTTGGGCCCGCGTTATTTACTCTCCGCCTATAATATTCTACAAGAACCCTCTTTCCACTAATCCTTATTCCACCCTGACCATATTATTTCCAAGTAGAACAGAAAAGTTGTAATTATAAAAGAGGAGGAAAATTTTTTTTAACATTTCTGCAGGAGAACAAAAAGGTCCTCCGGCGTTTTGCATTTGACCGGGAGGTCCTATCCATCCGCCCGTTTCCTTTGCTCTCCTTGGCGACATCGTATCGAATGTATATTATTCTTTAGTTTTGAAACTGCTGTGCATGAAAATTATCCCAAAAACATCATTCAAATTCTGTTAATAAGCAATAGAAATGCTTAGCGGTACTGGCAATTTGTCTTTTGTAGTAGAAAATAGGTTATAGATGCTACAAAGATTATTTAATATTTTCTTGTTTCGCATTAAAATTTAAACCAGGAGCGTCATTAAATTTTAGAAACATCATCGATTCCACGTTTCCTGAATAGTTAAAACGCGTTTGAAAGTTAGTGATAATCGTCGTAATTATTCAGCGTCGTAGTCCACTTTACAACTATCTCACCGTATCAATCTTGGATGAACTTTTTCCATCTAGAAAACAACCTGTTTTTCGTGTTTTACTTTAAAACAAAACTTTTGTGACATGAAAAATACATAATTCATTCGAATTTTCGATCAAAACGTTTTAAAAGTGTCTCCGAGGGAAAAGTTCTCACCTTTTTCGGAGATACCATTTTAATGGAGTGTTAAGACACTGGGGAAACTTCTATTTGAGACACGTAACAAATTTTTTTTCTCCTTCTGGAAGAAGAAAAATTTTAAATTGTTCAAAGGGTAGTACAAATCTTGTTAAAACTTTCGTTTTTTCCCATCAAGTATGGACAAAAACTTTTTACAAACTTTTCCTTATCAAAGAAATGAATTTATTAGAATAATAATTAACAAATTAATTATTCAAAAATTATAGTTGTGGACTTGGAATATGAGATTTTGTAAAGTTAGAAATCCGTCAAGGTTTCTCTGATAAAGCGCGAGAAATCGCACTCGAACGGATGATTTTCCGGCTTTGCGGAGAACAGGAAGAAAATTGGGTTAATGGATTATAATTCGTTTACGCGTTGACGTCCGAACTAAACTTGACTGTTTTGAGTATCCGAGTCCCCCGCGCGATCCCTCCTACTTTTGACAACTAAAACCGAAGGTCCTAAACGCTTTGTGAATACCCTGATTTAGTTAACGAAAGCCCCAGCATGGGATAAACTTCATAAACGCCGTCAACTAAACGTAATTTCTCCTCTCTATTTTAAGCATAACTATTTTCCACGGCAGTCCCTCAGTTTTCATGTGAAACGTAGTGAAAATAACTAAAATTCTATGCGGATTCTGACCCGGATCCTCTTACAAAAAAGTGTTTTACAACGTTTTTTCCGTTTCCATGTAATTATTTAGAGTGTTACTAAGTAAATAACATGTAATAAAATTAATTACAGTAGCAATGTCCTGGTATTAATTTATTTTTTGTTTGTTTTTATTTTAGAGGAAGGCATGAATAAAACCGTTCCGTTTAATTTTAAGACCTAAGCGATTTTTCAGTCGCTTATCTCATAGCTCACGTCCGACCGGGGTAAAACGAATGTTACTCCCTCTTTTCTCATTCTGCCCTAGTAAGAAAATGAGATAACCTATTGATAAAGGGAAATTTACATAAAAATACATAGAAAAGGATTTTTTTGTTCTGAAATTTTATGTGGGAAAAAAGGAAGTTAATGCTTCCCGGTTGATAATCAATGAGATCTGTTTCCGCGACCTTTTGTTGGACGTTGAATCGAGAAGGTGCGAGGGTCATGGCTTTTACCCGTGAATTCCCCCACCCATTCTTTATTAGCTCGCGTACGATTTCCAGTGCGAAGGCGATGGTCGCAAAATGTACCTCGGCATCCTTGTTATGTGTTTCGCCGCCGTAGAAGTCAACGCGGATAGCCTTCAAACATTGAGCAGGATTATTAGAAAAGTCGGTGAGTTAAAAAGAGCTACTAAACACTGATGTGTGGCTATATATACATACAAAAAATACGCAGTATATACCCTTATTTAACACGCTTAACTAAAAAACAACTGAAGTCCCTCTGTATGGGAAACTCCGACAATGACTTTGCAAGATTGCAGACTATTCGTCCTCTGAGCCTCGGAATTGAGACCGGGCAAAGAGGATGAAGCGCTGGCCTAAGAAGGTTATGTAAAAGAAGAAGCGGTCACGAGCCGGCGAGGTGGGGACTCAATGCTCTGGGCCTCGCTGCTGTAGAAATCGTATGTCCAAGCTCAGTGGTGTAAGCTGTCGTACAGCCATTGCCCCCATGGATGAAGTAATTGCACCATAAAAGATTGTTTTATTTCGGAAATTTCGAGCATTATCTCTACTCTCCTCCATATGTATTTTTAAACATAAAAAAATTCTTCGGATCCTCATTGTTCATCCGAGCGTTTATATCGAAAGCATTGTAGACGAAGGAGCCTCTTTTTCGTTCGATATAAAAAGGAACCTCGAGCCCTATAAAAGCTAAGACTTCCAACTCAAAGAAAAGGCGAAAAAGAGAAGAAAACGAGGACTAAAAAGCACTTGTACAATACAAGGAAACCTTCTTATCCCTTCTTCTTTTTTATCAACGTTTTCATTAAAACGTATCCGAGTTTACTCTTCCTTAATTATAATAGTGGAGTTTTGAATTATTAATATTCAATTTTCCCCTTGAAGAAACCCAAGGATCTTTTTGTGAATAAACTTAGCCTCTTGTTTCTCCATTTTTTTTAGTACCTTGTATTCTATATTTACTCATAAAGTTTCCTGATTTTTACGACTCTTTTCATTTTATTATCTTTTATACTAAAATTTTAATATTTTTTTGCATTTTTGTTTTATAAGATGGAGAAATGTGGTGAAATGGGCGTATTTTTTCAAGTTTTAAAAAGAGTGAGAATGACATGCGGCTATAATAAATTAGAATAGGGGTGCGAAAATGATGGGGGCTTTACATCTGTTAATGCCTACTATAATCTTCCGAACTTATTTACGGGATCGGATTTTCATGAAAAAATCGCATAGTTTTACTTTAAATTTTTTTTTTAAACGTTGTTTTTCTTGAGGAAAAAATTTTGGCCTTAAAACGTTCTGCGGAAAAAATACGTCACTCATGGCTTTTGAAACACATTCGACCATTTTCCGAGAAAACAGGAAAAGGCTTGAAACCCCAGCTGTAAATCATTTGTTGCGAAAGCAGACAGTTGAATTCCCACGTTCCGTTCCACCTTGAAATAATGACTCGATTCGTATCTCGTAAAAAATTGAAGTTCAATGGCGAAAAAAAATGTTAGAAGCCCATATATAGAATTTTCAGCATAAATTGAAAGAAAGAGAAAAAGATGAAGGACACCTGTGACGTCTTGAGATAAAATTCCTTTGTTTTGTCTTTTTACCTAATGTCTCCTGGGACATTTTAACACAAAAAATAAAAAGTCCAATTTCGGCAAATCGTTGCTATTTTGGTGCAATATTCACCAAAATTTGATGCATCTAGAGCTTTTCTTGAATTATTACAGTTAAACGAAAGGCCGACCAGCAGTTTTAATTTCTTCGGTGGGAATTTTTTAAGGAGATAATGACATTTTGAAGAAGGCTTTTATCCATTCGTAGTTACATGCTCTAGAAGTTCTATAACGAGAGGCAAGAATTTTCAATGATCAACTTTGAGAGTTTTGTCAAGAGGAAAAAATTCCTTTTTTCCATATAAACTTTTTTTTCATCCTCCACATTCCCATGGCGGTGATACGCTATACGTCTTATTCCCTTTCAAACCATCTTCTCTACCCCGATGCTTCACCTATTTTGTTTCATCTACACTTCCATCACGTCCTCATTTTTTAAGGGAACCAAAATACTTAAAGGTCACGTATATTCTGAGTAAAATTCACCAGACTTTTTGGACCCGCGTTTAAAAATTATAAGTATAACAAAACATTCAACAAGAGACAATGTAATTTAAGAAAACCGCTACTTCTTTTCAGGGGGAAAACCGTCGATAATGGATGTTGGCCGTGTACCAATTTAAAGAAAGAGCTCGTATATAGCTTGTTGAGATTAAGATTGGGCCAAAAATGGGTTCGAACCTTGACCTCAACAAATCTGCATAAATCTTAGTTTTTCCAAATAAATAGAGCTTAAATTTGTTTTTGTCTTTTATATCAATAGCTTCGGATATTCCGTTGTGTAAATTCGGGATTTAGAGCCGTTCTAAGCGATTTAATTCAAACGGCGTTTTCGATAAGCCGGGAGTTCGAAAATCGTTAATTTTCCTGGGACGATGATTAATAGAACTGAAAGAGACAAAGGGCAAATGAAGGTTCCGCAGAATAATTAATTAATTAAGAACGAAACTCGAAAAGGGAAGGGGGTTTCTTCTAGAACAAGCCGTAGTGACTTAGCTGTTTAAATCACTTTTTGAATTTAAGGGTCCGGTGTCATTTTTCTTTCAAGTTTTGCTCCAATATTCCGTAATAACCTACTGATTTATTTACAAAATTCTTTTTGATCTGGCTTTAGAATACATTTATTTATATAAATACAGAAGATTTTTTTAAAAAATCAGAAAAATGTAGAAAATTAGGGGGGAAAATGAAAAAATTTTTATCATAATTTTTACGATTAAAATAAGAAAAAAAAATCGATAAATGAGTTTTTATTTCAATAAATAGACGCGTTTTAAAAAGCTTACCACTATATTAACACTCTCAGCGCGGCAAGCCCAACTGGCAAATCTCACCCTGGGGCGGGAAAATTTTTTTTCGTCAAACTACTTAATTACCTCCAAAAACATTAATAATGAAGTATAAAATTAATTTGGCATGTTAATTATGCCAAAATAAGGCTTAATTGTCCCTCACAAAAGATCAGATTTGTAGGCAATCCCGCAATGTTTTTCCCCTTCTCATACCATTTTGGAACTGTTACTAGGATCAACTTCTCTAAGTGGTCAACCTATTACTTTTAGCCATTAGCTTAATTTTTTTTTTTTATATTATTACATTTGCTCGTTATATATTTTCGTGTGGATACATTTTCACGGGTGCGAAATATTTATGGTACCTACTCAAATTATTCAAAATTGCTATTCTGATGACAAATAATAAAAAATTAAGTCACTAGCCATTTGTAACGGCTTGGGATTCCCGAAAAAACCGTTGGGATTAGAAAGGAAACTTTAGTTAATTTAACGATTTTTTTGTCAAAACTTAATACGTAAGTAGGTAAAGATTATCTCAAATCCGGTGAAATGACCTGGAGGGAAAAACCGTTAAAAAAATTTTTTATAGAAAAAACAGCGCGGATCTCTACCATAATGAAAAGTATTTGAAAATAGGTATTTAATGCTGTTTTAGAAAAATTGGGTAAGTAGTTATTTATTTTTTCTAAGTGCAAAAACTAAAATAATTAATAAAAGTGAATAATTTTGAATAAAATCTACTAAAAAAAACTAAATGAATCTTCGGCCTTAATAAAGTTGGAAAAGGTAAAAAGTAACGAACTTGTTTTTAGAGTGAAACATAGAACGAACTGCTACCGTTCAAAGTTTTAGTTTCCGAATTCGCCACTGCTCTTGACCGCTCGGAAGTCTTTCCTTTTTTTTTTAAATTATACTAAAAAAAATGATTTTAACTTATGATCGTTGTACCTAATAAATAATTTTGTTTTTAATTTAACTTAATAGAACAAAAAATTAATAAGTTTTTAAAGAAATTACCCGAAATTAATAGTAACAGGTCCCATTGTGAGAAGGAACGCTTTTGGTTTTTTCTACTCTTTTGGTCTAAAAGTTAAATAATATTAATAAAAACGGCAAAAAGTTGTGATCATAAGTTAATTATTAGTTTAAAAATTATTATTTTAAAAAACTTACAGTCAAAAAGTAGAAAAATAATCCAAAATTGAACTGAAAACGTCTCCGTGAAGTAGCTGGTTCAACTGTCTACTTTGAAAGTCAAAATCGAAATGAAGAAAAAGGTCTAGAGTCAAGCTAAGGCCGTATTTAGGTATAAAAACCCTTTAAGAATTAACGTATGTCAACGGTTGTGCGAAATTCACTGTTTTAAGCATCGAAAATCGCTTTTTAAAAGACGCATGAACGGTCGATATATATATCGACCAACGAATAGTCCGCCCAGGGAAAGGAACTTTCTACTCGATATATATCGACCCGCGCTGAGAGTGTTAATTAATTTTGTTTTTAGATGACGATGCTCAAGAGAAAGAATTAAAAGAGACTTCAAATGCAATAGACGCCGGAATACAACAGGTAAATTCTTTAAAAAGGTGAAATAAAGAATGTGAAAGGGTGCGTTATTAGTCTTGATCAAAAGATAGCGTAAGAAACACCTATTTGAATAATAGAATATAAAGCAGGGGTATCTCATTGTGATTCCCTTGAGGTAACTTCCATTTGTTTTTTCCTCGTATTCTAGGAACACTCCGAGTTCAGCCCTATTCAGGAAGGTTACTACTTTCAGCCGATTTACTTCCATGCTGACGACTGCACGGTGTAAGTGGGATTTTAACATTTTTTTCTTCACTCTTTTTTCACCCTGAAAAACGTAGAAATGAAGAAATTCCAAGGTCCGTGACCTAATCGAATCGAAAACGTCTTGTCTGTGGAATTTATGCTTCTTCGAACTGACAAGGGGACGGCTTAGAATTTAATCACTACACCTTATGAAATTCTCCACGGCGGGAATTCCCTAATAAAGTTGGGCCTCGTATAAAAGATTTAGAAATAAAATGGAAAAGAATTGAGTTTTTTTAATGTAATTTTAATGAGTGTTTTGAGTGCCCCCACTTTTTTGTCCGCTAACTTTTCTATCTCGGCAAAACGTCAGAACTGAATTACGCCGAAGTGGTAAACTTTTCCTCCAGAGAGTGAAGAATAGAAAGGGTGCTTTTTAAAACACCAATTGACTTCTCAAGTGTTTTACAAAATATCGGGTTTTTTTCTTTTAGTTTCGAAGGTTAAATGAGTGAATTTCCAATTTTATTGCACTCACAAAAGCGATAAACCCTTACGCTTTTTTCTTAAGCTTTTCAAAAGAAGGAAAAGAAATTTACCTTTTTTTTACATAATTTTTAATCTTATAAAAAAATAGTTACGAACGTTTTAGCTGTTACAAAATGAAGAAACCCTGGTTAGACTAAACCCGCAAAGCGTCTGTGTCGTGCGATAAAATAGAGCTAGACTAGAAATTTAAGGGGTTAAAATCTTAAGTCAAAGACTTTACTGCGCGCATTTCGTACGTTTGAGCAATTTCTTTTTTCTCTTCGTATCCTCCCCGGTTTATTCCAACCATCGTTCAGAAAACCGGGTCAGTCGGACCATAACCCTGGGAAAAAAAAGTTTTAAATACAACAAAGAAAGTATTTTAAAATATATTTTTGTTTTTTCTTGTTTTCGCAACGTTTCATGAATAATACAAAACAGTTGAGGTTAATTTGCGATATCCAATTAAGAGAGTCCGTTAGGGGTAATGGAGTGGACATTAGGGCGTCTTCACAAGATTACATAGCGGGAATTGGTCAGTGTTGGTACGCTTACAACATTTACAATCAGTATCCAATTAACAAAATTATCTTCGCATTAAAAAGGGGGCGGATTACCTAATTTATAGTCAACTAATCTTTTTTTAGGTCTCTTTCAGACGTTAAGATGCTTCAAAATGGAATTCAGGCTAAAACAAACACAAGCTTGTCACGTCGGACCATTTTTCTAAACGTCTCTCCTGAAACGATTTCGGTCGAAGGAAAGTTCAAACTTCATAGACTCAGTTTTAACGACGTCTACTCGAAAGCTTCGGGAACTTTCAGGTATTTTGAGAATCTCATATTATTACAAATTATAAAAGCATTACACACGAAAAACATTTTTGACACTTCATTACCCCGTTTATAACACAAAAGACTCCGGAAAAGCCCGCAATTACCTATGAGGGAGCTCGTCTGTAGGTTTAATTAAACCTTTTTATCGTATAATTTATTTTATAAACCTTCTTTTGATTAAAATTTAGACAAAAAAATTGACACATTGAGCACAGCAATTGAGAAACAGACAAAATATTCAATCTGGTAGTTTTTGATGTAAAGGTTTTCTCCAATTTTATGTGTTTTTTCGTCTCACAAGATAAAATTTTTA
The DNA here is from genome assembly GCA_014119065.1 of Orius insidiosus. Taxonomy (NCBI): domain Eukaryota; kingdom Metazoa; phylum Arthropoda; class Insecta; order Hemiptera; family Anthocoridae; genus Orius; species Orius insidiosus. The sequence goes on along the minus strand of JACGAQ010000636.1, from coordinate 56,633 downwards.
ATTAAAGTTCTGTTTGTCCTTTTTTTCCACGAATGGCAGTTAATTTTCTAATCGACTACCCGTTTTAATTGATCGGACCTTGACAAGTGACGTTAATCCAGCTTTTTCTCACTGTTTGCCCTTCTCAATGTCAACTCGGAATACAAGCGAGAGCAATTTCTTTATCAGCGTTAAAAAAAAAAAAAAAGATGCTTCATAATTATTATTAATTTTAAAACTTTTTTTTTAATGTTGCTAATTAATTTTATAATCCTCACATTAAAGTAGATTTATTTTGTTTCAATAGATAATCCAGTGTTCCATATGATTATTTTAGTAAAAAAAAATTAATTTTTTAAAAATGGGTCTATCTGCAGTTTTAAAATCAAACTTCAATTTATTTAAAAAATTGCGTTTAATCTTTTGCGTCGTTGGCTTCATATATTTTACGTACATAATAATCCATCATAACATCCTTCAGATCGGACATGAGACATTTTTCGGACGATTTTTCTGGAGCTATAAATACCTCACGATGTGGACGAACACGGTTTTCTTCATTTATTTCGTTTTACGTTTGACTGCTGTTGGATTCCAGTCGGTTTTGAAGAAACGTAAGGAAAGTCTTAAGGATATTGAGCGTCCCGAAGACCAAAAGGAAAAAGAAGAAAGGACAGGAAGCTCAGAAAGAAAACGAAGACCACAAAGAAGAGGAAGATCAGAAAGAAGAGGAAGACCATAAAGAAGAGGATGAACAAGAACTACAGGAAGATCAGGAAGAACCAGAAGAAGAAGAAGGGCAGGAAGAAGGGAAAGACAGGAAGGACCGGAAAGACAGGAAGGACAGAATAGTCAGGAAGTGCAGGGTGCACAAGAAGGAGTGGAAGTACCGAAGGTTAAGGATGCGCCACTCACTTTGTTCGCTGCAAAACTCGCCGACTATATAGAAGTAAGCTTAGTCTACCCGATGGGACTGGTTGTATTTTCGATTTTCTCGATCCACATGATCTTCGACAGTGACATCGTAGTAGCGGAGCTTAACCCCGGGAGGAACAACACTCCTTACCATCTCGGCTACATGATGCATGAAAGTTTCCCCGTCTTCGTATTATTCGACCTTTTTCTTTTCGACACGAAATATCCGAATAATTACATTTCTCTAATTTTAATATTCATATTTGTCGCGTTGTACATCATTTGGGTCCACGTGATCTACTTTGTGACTTCAGAATGGGCTTATCCGATCGTTAGACTAGACTCAATCTATCTGCGTCTTTTCTTTTTATTCGGAATCATGCCTTTCGCGGGGCTTTACTTTTTCTTGTGTTTCATTCTGAATTATTTCATTTGGCACTTTAGTCATTTCGAGTAAACGCGCAGACTAATAAAAACATTTTTATCTTATTTGTTTATTTTTCACGTTGACAATCATCTGTTTAAAAAAATTAAGCACAGGCGGAGTCAGTCTCGAGCGACAGGCTGAGGAAAGCAACCGAAAATCCGATATTAAAGGACATAAGGTCGATAGAAACGTTTTTGGCCGAAACACCATGGGAAAAAATTTTGCTTATCCCGTATTTCTCAGTGATTCATAAGTTTCGCTCGCCCAAAAACAGCGAAAAGCGGGTACCGCAGGACAAAAAAGGCTAGAAAACGTCCGATTAAACCATTTTTCTCTGCATGCGGTAATACTAAAGAAATATTTTACCACATTTTTTTAATCTTCCAACTGATGAGATAAAATTTTCATGTGTCATAATTAATGTATTAGTCAAAATATTTGTTTCGTTCAAAAATGTTTTCATATTATGCGTTTTTTCAAAATCACTTGTATGTATATCAAATTTTGCGTTTAGTCGTCTGCGTCGTCGGTATTTTACATTTTGCGTACGCAGTAATCCACCATAGCGTCGTCCAGTACCTAAAAGATACGTATTTCGATCGATTCGGCCTAAGTTTAAAATACTTGACGATTTGGGCAAATACGATTTTTTTCGTTTATTACATTTTGCGCTTGACAGTTGTTGGATTCCATGCGAAGAATTTGTTTGCGAAGCGAGATCAAAGCCGGCGGAGTCGTTTTAGCAGCTTGTTCGACATTTCTTCCGAAGATAAGGACGATTCGCTGTCGAAGAAAATTGCATTTTATGTAACGAAGGTCACAGTTTATACAGAAGTGAGTTTGTTTTATCCGATGGGAGCACTCGTTTTTTCCCTTTTCTGGACGCTTATGGCCATCGACCCGACGCTCATCTCTCCCAAGAACAAGCCCGGTGTACCCTCAGTGCCCTTGATTGTCACACATATGACCCACACGAATCTCCTCTTCTTTATTATTTTCGACCTTCTACTCTTCGATACGAAATATCCAAACACTTATATCTGCGTAATTATATTGTCAACTTCGGCCGTACTTTACATTTCATGGATACACATCATCTACGCTTTCACCTCAAGATGGGTTTATCCGATCGTCGGGATCTATTCGACGCCCGTTCGTCTGATTTTTCTTATTGGACTCTTTTCTTTCACTGTCTTTTTCTTTTTCATTTTAAAATTAATTAACTATTTGATTTGGTACTATAAAAGAGAAAGAGAGGAAAGCGTTGCATGATTAATAAAAAATTCATTCGTTGATGCCTTTTTTAAATAAAAACAGTAAAAAGAACCAAAGCAACCTTTTTGATGATTATAAAAAATTTTAGTTTGTTTCACATGTTTAATTGATTAAAAAATTCGAAATTTTTCAGTATATGCGGCCATCTTCTTAAGGTTTTAGTTTTAAGGACGCCTTTCTAGCGATGCTGAAGCTTTCACTGTAACATTCCTCTCTTTTAGCAGATTTCTTGATATTATGAGGAAAATTTCTTCCAGCCGACTTTTGTTTTATTGAGCCTCACCTGCTACTGGTTGTCATGTAATGGTGGAGTTGGGGTCCATTTGACCAACCATCTACATCGTGAAACCATCGCTGTCGGGATTCCAGTTTTCCCAAAATTGCACGATCGGAAATTATGATGTTCTTAGGATCATTTCATTAATCGGTAGAATTACCAGTGACTTAGCAGGAAGAAGAAACGGAGAGCGGTTTGATTGATAGTCGGGAAGCGGATGGTTGTGTCGGAAAGCGGAGGTAGGGCAACAATCGGTTGAAAAATTGTTGCTCCCGACATTCAACTCCATCTAGATTTCAACTAAGCCGTAAATTTTGTGATTTCACAATATGTTATTAAGTTACTCCTTTTCATAATGTTTTATTTGGACGGAATGTCGTTTTCCAATGTTTTAAAATCGCATTTTCGCATTTTTCAAATTTTGAGGCTGACTTTTTGCGCTTTCGGATTGATTCATTGTATATACACGGTTATCCACCATAACGTGATACAGTCGGAGGACCACTCAAGTTTCGGCCGTTTCTCCCTCAGCTATAAATTTCTCACAATGTGGACAAACACGATTTTCGTTTTTTATTTCGCCCTACGTTGCACTGTTTTCGCTATTGAACGGGATGATGCTTTTCACTCTTTAGATAAGAAAACGTAACAGAAAGAAAGCCAGAAACTTTCTTTTTGTCGACGAAAGACGACATTATAATTGTGGAACCGAAGAGGAAAAAAAGCGTGGTCGTTATTAGCAGAATCGCGGAATACGTCGAGGTCAGTTTGTTTTACCCGTTGGGCGCTCTTGTTTTTACGTTTTTCTGGTCTTTGACGATCGCAGAGCCCAAGATGATCGTGGCCGACCGGACCGACCCCACGGAGGCCGCCACGCCCGTCTATTTGGGACAAATGATTCATACGAACATCCTCATTTTCGACGTCGTCGATTTATTCCTTTTCGACACCGTTTACCCGAATTCTTACTTCTGCGTCCTCATCCTCCTCACTTGCGCGACCTTATACGCGATTTGGGTCCACGTCGTCTACCTTTCGACCAAACTTTGGGTTTACCCGATTTTAAAAATGAATAGTTCAGCTGTAAGAGTCGTCTTCCTCATCGGAATCTCTTCAGTCGGCATCCCATGTTTAAACTTCTCAATTATTTACTTTGGCACAAAAATGGAAAAAACAGGATTCAAGCTCCGGATAAAAAAAAGACAGAAGAAAAACAAACAAATAAAATAAATTATAAAATTATTAAAATCATAAGTTTTCTATTTTTCCCTTTCTTTTTTACAAAACTAAATGCTAAAAACCAGTTAAATAGTACCTACTTATTACTCTATTACTTTTGGATTGAGCAAAAGAAAATAAATTGGATGATATTCGGTTTCATTGAGGGGAAGAGTTGAAGATATTGGAAAACGATATTTAGAACCGTTAAAAAAGAACCCTCAGACGCTATGATACCGTTTATAATCCGGTTACATCTTCAAATATACTTGAGGAAATCCTTTATTAAAAATCTACCTCTATTTCTTTTTATTTTCCATCTTTTATAACCTCGATATTGCCGGCAACTACTGTTTAATTTATGAAGAGGCTTAGTCGCTGACTTTGATCACTCACCCTCGTATGCCGGGTTTACCGTGTTTATAAACTAAGGGCTTGTAGTTGCAATTCCACGCTTTCCGGAATAGTGAGACGATAAACGCTTTGGGATTTAACCTTTTGTTTTCCAGGTTGACAATAACAGGGTTGAAATGCGAGGGTACGGCCGCTATTGAAGCAGGATCAAGCATTTCCGTCGAATGGCTCCATCTCTTCTGCGATCACAAAGGATCCAACGTTACAACTCAGGTACTCCCACTAGAACAGAGGGGTAAAAAATTCAAAAATGTAACAATCTTGTTATTTTTCTTTTAGAAATATCCTGAATTTTCAAGAGGGACTTTTATCGAGAGATACATGGATGAGAAATTTGGTAAAAAAAATTTTTTTCGGTTTGGATTATTTTATGATATAAGGGCTTCAGAAATAAAAAATGAGACCGTTTTAATGAGATTTTTATTTGTCTAGATTCCGACGTGAACGATAATTTGGAAAGAGAGGTCTCGGACGCCCTCGAGTCTTTAACAACGTCCTGGCTAACCAAACGATTAGAAGGGATGTCGATGATAGTGAGGCAAAATGCCAAGTTACAGAGCCAAGCTTACAAGTAGGTTAAAGGGTAGAAAAAAAACCGTGAAGGGTTGAGACTTGTCCTGAAAAGTAATAAAAAAATTACATTTTCAGCAATAGCACGAGCGAGGAGGAAGCTGACGGAAACGAGCTTTTCGACCTTATTCTTGCTTTCGCGGTCGCCTTTATCAAAGACCATTACAACGACACTATTAAGATTCCCGATATAAAAGAAGGCTTTGAAAAAACGTAAGTTCTTTTCCTTTATTTATATAGTCTATTCAAATCACTATAAAATTGAAAAGGAACCCATAATCTTTTATGTTCAGGAATAAAACGACCCTTTTAGGAGAGGGAGGAAAATGATTAAAAGTTTTGGCTTCCGGCATATAGCGCCGAAAAAACATCAACTCTTACCTAGTTAAAACCACAATGTATTCCGTGTTTTTTAGTACAAAAGGACTTTTACTGTAAAAAAATAACAAGAAATCAATGCAGGTTTTTGAATGACTAAGGGGAACACAAAGTAGCTGCTAAAATCCAGGTTGAATGTGAAGGTTCAAGATTTAATATCGTGTACTTTTCTTAATTTACGATTGTTTCAATTAATCTTAGTCTTGGAAGTTGGATAGAGACCGTCCTAACGTTATTATACAGTGTCTCGAACCGCAATAATCACTTCGATAAGTTCATTTCTCAACCGCAAGCACGGAAGTCTGAAGCTTCCTCGAAATTCAAACATCGACGTAAAACTCAAAGTTCAAAATTTTTTAAAAAACTGATTGAACCCTTTATGATTGATCGCTTAAAGCTCCATTAATTATAATCGTGAAAGAAGAATAAAAAGGGGCCTTTTTCCCCTTTCAAAATATTTAATAAAAAGTTCAAGAAAATACGGTTTTCCAAGTGAATTTCTCAACTTAAGGCGTCAGAAGGGGATCAAGTTTTTTCAACCGGAAACTTCGTAACTTAAAAAAAACTAGTTTAAACCCCTTTTAAAACGAAAAATTCTAATAAGAACTCCTGTGTTTATTGGACAAATAGAAAAGAAGTCTTTTATTAACAAAAAGGGAGGGAAAAAATACATAGGCCACAAAATCTAGAGATAAGTTGGCCGTACAAATAATACAATCTTACTTCTCCAGACGCGAGCTCACCTTGCTTAAGTCTTACAGAGCTTTTATAGGGGGCAAAAAAGCCTCGGAAAGCGCCGAATTTTCTCCGGAAAACTCTGAATCCTCCTAGTACATTATTCCCCAGTTTTCCCTTTTGCAATTTTATAAAAAGAATGTCTTTTCGCTCTGATAACCAATATAATAAGCCGAAAATCTCTGCGACCCGATGGCTTTTTTTAATTCTCTAGCCTACTTTTTATCCTTTAATGACAGTTACAAAATGAGGCAGATTTTGAGAAAATTCTCGCCAAACGAATGGGTAAAAAAAAAGTTCTTGATAAATTGTGTTTAAAGCGTAAACGCGGACAATTATAACAATTTCGCAAAAGGCCTGAAAGTGGAAAAGGGTTTGAGACTCATAAATATGTATGGGAATCCTTCTGAGGAAGACATTGGAGGTGAATCTCCATTAATGTTTTCATTTAAATCTTTAAGGATTTACATGAACTCTGTAAAGGAGTTGTTTAATTAAGAAGAGTTTAAAAACTCTTCAGTATCCCCCGAGGAAAAATCCGAGTGCTAATAGTCATTTGAATATCAAGGAGATGGAAGGGATTGTTGTTGAATTTGGTGTTGTAAAATCTGGCTTTAATAGATAAAATTATTTAGCGGCTAAGTTTGACATGTTTGTACTTTAGTCGTTTTCGTAAGTAATTAATGCAGGGGGGATAACTGATAAGTAAAGCTGTTCTTATCTCTTGGAAGGCTTAGCGGGTTTCCGGATTGGACGTCCTCTCGATTAGTTTCCCCCGTAATCCACGTCTCGTTTCACGCCTCGATATTTTAAACGCCCGGCTAAGGGTATAAAAGAAAATAGACTATGGGATTGCTCTATATATTACAATACAGTAAAAGGAAGGTAGTGCTCCTGCGGGAAATTACTAGGAACCTTTACTTGATTGAGATGGCTATTGGAGACCCAGGACTCGTCCCCCCGCACGTTCCGATCATCCCCGAACATACTTTCAATTACATTTCCTCCCACCTTCCGCTCCGCAAAATTTCTCTACTCAATTTAAATATCACGAAATTAAAACCGTTTCGATAAACTTGATTATTTTCTCTGTCGTCGAAAATTAAACTGCAACCACTGCCCTACCTAAAAAATAATATTTGTGTTTTTAAATCGAAATTTAAATTCAATGTTTTCATAAGGTAACCAAACTTAATTTATAATTTTTTAATTAATAATTAAACAATTAACGAATTCGTTTGTTTTAATCTTGAAAAAATAGTTTGGCCTTCCGACAAATTTTTTTTATTATTTTAAATAAATAAATTCTTTAATAAAAATGTTTCATCTTTCCAAGAGTGGCTGTTTCACCACAATAAACTCTTTGGTTAAAGACATATGTAATAATTATTTTTTTTTATTGTGAATTTAAGGGTAAAAAAAATAGTTTAAAAAAAATAGTTAGTAAAAATAGTTTGGCCTTCCGACAAATTTTTTTATTATTTTAAATAAATAAATTCTTTAATAAAATGTTTCATCTTTCCAAGAGTGGCTGTTTCACCACAATAAACTCTTTGGTTAAAGACATAATAATTTTTTTTTTTTTAATGTGAATTTAAGGGTGATTACAAGTGATGATCCTTCAATTTTGTTGTTCACCTGTGTGAGAAGTGAGAACTCGATAATGTGACGTCACGTTTTACTATGAACGATCTATGAGGTTAACGTAGTGTTATTTCAAAATAAACTTCGTGTTTTGAGAATTTTTTATTGACACGCTGGGCGTTATTATGATCTTGTAAATAGTACGTCCCGAAGGGGGGGTTTTAGGGGCCTCTAAAACGGTCTTAGCCCCCGCTTATTCCGCATTAAGGCGGAGAACAAAATGAGAAAAGCCTCACACTCGCATCCCTCGCTCCACTGACGTTTTTAATAACCCTCAGTAAATTTCACCGTTCGTTTTTACAGTGTAATAAACTAACATCACAAACGTTATTACGACTTCTTTTTCGAATTGGAGAAAGGAGGGAAAACCGCATTGTTTATTTAATTATTAATGAACTGGCAACCCATAATATCGTTATTTTATCGTACTTTTGAATTTTTTTTCCAGATATTGAACTTGGTAAAATTAGGTGCGCAGTTTTACGCAACGGACGGCACGGCGAGAGAAGTCTCGACGCTTGAAAGGGATGGAAATTCGAGAATACACAGAAAAAACGAAACCATATTTTTCATGGGAGGAATCAAATTTCAAAGACTACACGTAAGATCGACTCCTTCCATCCTCTCCATATAAATTACTTAACTATTGAACCTGAACATCCGTCGAGTTCCTTGTTATGAGAGTATTTCCAACCTGCTCCATAGCCTTGTTTGATCTCTCGAATTTCATTGGACGTTTTCTTGGGGTTTCTCTTGATTAAAATCTTGTCGAGAATGAGCTCTAAAAAAAGTTAATTAAACTTTTTTGTTTAAAAAAAAATCTGCCTAAAAAAACAGGTTTTAGGAATTATTTTTTCCCCACGGCTGTTGACACTGCAAATATTCTTGCACCAATTCAAATATGTATCTTTCGTTATTGACATTTTTCTTTTTTTCAATAAGAATCGAGTTTTCTCGTTTCATATTTTTTGTTTCTTTTTTCTCAACTTGGAGAGTTTCGATCGTGTTTTCTAGCTCGGAAACGCTACTTTTCAAACGTGACCGACAGAAAAATGAGCCAATTCCATCTCCATTTTTCCGTTCAGATTGAAATCGCGCTAATAAAGGACTTTTTGAAGAGTCCCCTGGAGAGCAAGCGTCATGAATTTAAAAAAAAATGTTCAATCACCCCCTCCCCATCAAACTTTCCTATAACCTTCCGGTTCACTGATCCCTCACTATAACCCTCCTACAGCCCTTATTTCATTAATTGTCATGTTTTATATGACGTCACAGGAATCTCCATCCTCCTAACCTCAAAAGTACATAATTTGTTTTTTATCTATTCTACGTTACATTTTTCAAAAAGAAACTATTATATTAATGTATTTTTCAATAATATGTGTATTTTATGATTTTTGATCCAAAACAAGTAGGAGGATGTAAGATTTTAGATTTTCGCTCAAAGCCTTCTTTTATTGCCATGTCAATCAGATTACCCTTCTATTCCCCCTACATTTTTTCTTCCAAAACTGAGACAAAAAGAAAGAAAAACAAGGGTGTTCTGTTGTAGACATAAGGGGAAAAGATTGTTTCTATCGTCTACCTCGTAAACCCCAGAACCATTTTCGGTAAAATCACGAAAGAGACAGGTGTAAAAAAAAATTTCGAACGTGTTTTACGTCCACATTTTTAGTATCCACTTTGCAAATAAAAGGGGTAAACATTTTTTAGGTCGTTTATCGGAGATATAAGGCGGATGTCGTCGGAATAGGACCGTCGGGATCGCTCGCCACGGTTGTCACACCGGTTGCTGTTCGCATCGTTCTTCGCGCCGACGTGGGAGGCACCAGAAAAATCTTCCTCGACCGCTTCAGGATTACTGATGCAGGGTAAATTAATCATAGATCTCAAAAACAAGTTTTGATTGCGCAAATTCATCCCCTACAAAAAGCGATGGCCCTACCCGGTACTGACCTGCCAACTCTATTTGTTTAAAAATTAACATTTTTAACGACTTACGAACTATTAAGCCTCGATCCTAACCGTTCAAATGCTTCAGTTTTCTCTTTTCAATTTCAAATTTCATATAAGAAATCGTTATTTATAGTTTTCAAGACTTGTTTTGATATGTGTAATGCTATCCGGGCAAAGAGCTCGTAAATTTCGTTTGCTCGACAAACATGTCCGATGTCGTGGAAGCCAATATCGTCCCCTTTCTGGTTCAAAAAAGTGAAGACCTTCAATTTATCTCGAAATGTTTACTTCATATTAATAAACGGATCAATACGTTTATTTAGATTCTAGAAAGGATTGTCGAGGGGATTGTGTTGGTTTTGTTATTCTTTCTCAAACTCAACGAAAATTCGAAGCTCAACTGTGAGTGATTGCTTTCTAAATAAAATAGAACGTACAGAAACCATTAAGACCTTAAGCACTCCATTTTTAATGCTCCGTGTAATAGTTTTAATTCTTTTAATTTCTCGCAGGAAGATAAAAGTGAGGATTACAGCGATCGGTAGGATTTTCGACCGGATAATTTCGATTATTGCGACATGGGTTGTGGCAGTTTTTAAAACTCAAGTATTATCTTTGGTGCAAAAAAGAGTTTTAGAATACGCGAGGAGCGCCCTCAACAAGACAACCATTGATGACATCATTGCTGGACGTTTCCTCTTTAGGAAACGTAGTTTGGTTTAATTTTTTAATCATCCGGGGCTATTTAACGAATTATTTTGTGAAAAAATAACCTTTCAACTTTAGTAATTTAACGATTAGGTTACTCCAGGAAGGTTATAAACAAGTTTAGAGTGCTTCCTTTTTTAGCCTCATTTGATGGTAATTTTTCTTTCTTCTTCTTTCTATGTTTATAGAGGTTCGAATTTCCATTTTAACTTTGATTTCACTCAAATTTGAGGTATTCTAGTCTTAAGAAACTGGATATTCGACATCTCAGTAAAATAAGAACAAGAAAATTCTGAATTAAATTTAAATGAGAAATATAATTTTTTTTACTTATATAAAACTTTTTTTTTCTTTTGTTTAACCCCAAAATATACCCTTTAAGAAATTAAACTCATCACGCCCTTCCATTATCCAAATTGTTAATCAATAAAATAAAGATAAATTTTGAAAAGAAATAATTTAATATCATTTATCACATTAATATTTTACATTATGTTAATAATTTATCAAAAGCATTTCAGTAATTTACATCAAATAATTTATAAAAATATTTTTATCCCTGATACACGTTTTAAAAAGCACAAAATGTAAAAAAAAAATTTACAGTCTTGATGTGCTGGTTATAAAATATTGTCATTTTATAATTGTGAACAATTCAATTGTAATTTCTTACAAAATAGTTAATGAGGTAAGTACGAGAGGCTTAAAAGGTTAAAAAATTTTGATTAAAATAAATAATTTGGCCATCTTTTTTTGAACAAGGGTTTGAAGTACTATCTGAGTATTTCAATGTTGCTGTTTAAAGGGTCGTCGTTGTAGAGAGGACGGATCGTCGCCGTTTGGTGAAAACGTTGACGATTCGCAAAATCCTCATTTTCTTCCGTCAACTGCGACGGCGACAACTGAACACCAGGGTGAGTCGGAGAAACGACTATTTCTTCATAGTCCACTCCTCTTTTTCTAAAATAAAATTTTTTAAACATTTCGACATTTAAAAAGAAGACAAAATTTACCCGCATGTTTGAAGTAGAGCGACTTTAAGCCACCGGAAAAACTTAAACTCAGAGGCAGCCCCTGGCTTCACCGCTGGATTGGTAAGACCAACATAAAGCCAGATTATAAAAACCATCCCTAAATTCGCCAATGCATAGCTCCAGTGCACCAAAAACATCATTCCCAGCTTCATAAAAGCCTAAAAAAGTACAAAATAGCAAAAGTTATAAAATTTAAGTTTTCCTTTTTTAATTAATTTCTTACCCCAAAAAGTGATAGCCATCTGTTGCAAAAATTTGAGTACCAATTCGCAGTTTTTTTATGGACAGTGTGACTCGGTTGCTGCTCAGGGCTTGGAGTAGATGAAATCTGGAAAATAAATTGAGATTTCTTTAATTCACTATGTTAAAACTTACTGTCGAATACATTCTATGTTGACTTCTTTCTGGAAATAACGAGTCCAAATCATTGCTGAAGTCGCTATGCTGTAGAGAAGGTGTTGAGCCAGAATTGGGCTTTTCGTATGGTCTAAAACGTTGCTCACGATGATTTTGTATGTCAAAAGTCTGAGCAAGAGCGAAATAAGCATAATCAATGATGGCATACATCATCAGAAAAGGCATTGTGACAACAGGAGCAAGTTGGTTTATGTCGCCGACTAGTATGAAGCTTATAGTCACAAATGCTACCAGCGCTAACGCATAAATAGGAACTCTATTGGGTCCTTTCTGAGGAAATCAAAAATAAAAATGAAAGTGATGTTGAATAACTTACTCCTTTTCCCAAAATTCGAATGATGGGAATGACGTTTTCATTTGCGATAGATTGAAGAACTCGAGGTGTACCATACATAGCACCAAGGCAACTCGACATTGATGAAACATATAATCCAGCCAAAAGTAAAACTCCTACAAAAGATAATTTTAAAGAAAGGTCAGCAGCAAGTCTACTATGATGGCAGCTCTGGAAAAAAATTGGCAACAGCCAGACGGAGAAGACACCGGTCATTTTGACCCAAATTCAAAAGTTTTAAACATTACTTTTAATTTAAAAATGCTTAAAATTGATTTTTATGGGGTGGAAAATGGATACAACATACTCAGAGCAGAAACTTTGGCCGATATCATGAAGTCATTCTGAAGCGCCTTTCTGGTACACGTCGATGCCAAAACAATTACAAACAAGAAATACAATCCAGTCCTAAAATTAATAATTTTATTATTTTAATTTATAATCCTGAACTACATACACAGTAATCAATGCTGCGATGGTCCCATTGGGTATATCTTTGGCAGGATTTCGAAGGTCTCCACTCATGTTGATTCCAGCCAAAATTCCAGTTATGGTGGGAAAAAAGACGCCGAAGACAGTAAACCAGTTATATCCCTCAAGATAGTCTGGGTACAAATTTTGCCAAATCATACCGTCCCACCAACCCATAAAACCGCTTTCTAAAAAGAAAAATTAAGATTTAAAAAAAAAATTATTTTACCTTTGTCGACATCAAGAAAACTTCCGACAAGTAAGTCGAGAGCGGCTAATAATAAAATTATTAGAAGCATAAATTGAAGTTTGACAACCCATTTGACACCGGCCATGTTGATGACACCTAAACTAAAACGGCGCCACTGGCGAAGACTTTTTGAGCCCAAGGGCTTCCTTGAAGTCCTACGACTCCTGCAAGCGATTCTCCAAGACCAAGAACGAATAAACTACATCCAACAGCCTTCAAAGAATTTTTCAAGTAAGAAAATAAAACTAAAAAGAACAATACCTGTCCGAAAACGTACAGAAGACCAAAAGCTGTGCCCAGCCTTGGCCCTAAAACGTGAGCAAGGAGGAAATAAACTCCTCCGCTTTCCATCCTGCATCTTTCACAGATTCCGACAGCAGAAAGGACGGTGATTAATGCTATGCCGACTGTGGCAAGAATCATTAGGACGGCATTTAAAATTCCAGCTTGGCCCACTATCCAACCGGAACGAAGGAAAACTATGACGCCAAAAACGTTGATGAGGCATGATGTGAATACACCGTCGATCGGACCAAACAAAATGGGCTCCGAAATGAAAAACTGAGATTTCCACCAAGGAGTTTCATTCTAAAAAAAAAATAAATAAATTGCAAGGAAAGATGAGCCTTTTTAATGGCTCACACCCAAGATCACCTGCTCCCCAGCAAAAAGCTCATTGGGCCCAGCAGGCTCGTGCCCACCGAAACCGTAGTCACTTCTATTCTCTGGCGGCGAACCCTCCTCTCCAAGCCCGTACCTCGACCAATTAACATTTTCGTTCCTACTTCTACTCATGGTAACTTTAAAACAAAAATTATGTATAAAAAAATTAGTTAATTATTCAAAATACATACAAATTATAAATTAGACGTGTAATCAATATTTCTGAGCCAACAATGACCTCTCATGATGAAAAATTCAATAAAGTGTATAAAAAATACAATATTGCACTAAGCAAACATCGTTTGGAGTGTCAAACGTCAATCCCTTCGTAGTGGTGGTTACACTTCAGGTTGAGCCATTGACAGAAATTAACTGTCTGGAGCAGGCTCCACTGGAACTCCTCCAAAGTACGACAGTGCTTTTTAAAGCTTCAGAAATTCTGCAAAATTCTGGTTTTTAACCCAAATTTTTGGAGTTTTCCAACTGCCTAGTTTTTTCGTAACTTGGAGAATATCAGGTATCCCATTTGGGGGGGATTTCTAACTTTCTGCATTTTTTTTGGGCTCAAATTGTGTTTCTTGCGATTTTGAGGGTGGCCCCTCACTCTGAAAAATTGTAGAAAATTAGAAAAATTGCAACTTATTTTGAGTAAACGTCAACACTGATTTTTTATAAATCAATAGGAGGTTTCAACATGTTTTTCTTGGCTTGTTACACTCCAGTGTTCCCATTTACCGGTGTTATGATGACAGAACTAAGAAAACTTTTGATGGTAAAAAACTTAAGTTTTATACGGACAGATAAATGTTTAAGTGAAATTATTCTAAAGAATCGTTTTTCTCTTTATAGTAGGTGTTTAAAAAAGGAAGATACGACGAACGACGTGAATAAATATTTTAAAAGCAATAATTATTTCCCTGTGTACGACTATTTAAAAAAGTACGGTTTTAGCGAAGAAAGTGCGTCGAATTTGATTGGAGTTTGCCCGCAGGTTGAAACGCTCAATGTCGATAAGCTTGACTCGACATTGTCGGCTTGGAGCAACTGTCAGTTCGGTGTCGACCTCATGGTCAAATTGTTGACTCGCCACCCCCATCTTCTGCTTGCTCACCATGCCAGAATCGACGAAACTTATGGCTTCTTATTGACCATTTTCAGCCGGAAGCTAGTCCTTAGTATTTTCCTAACTTCACCTCTTGTTATAACAGAAAACGTCGACAGGATTTCCGAAAAGATCGAATATTTAGAAAAGCGGATGTTAATATCGAAAGATGAGATTGCTCACAGCGGCTCCCTTTCGTATACGATTGACTACATCAAAGAAAGACTCGAATTTCTCATCCGAGCCGGAGGTTTCCTTCCGATGAAAGAAAAAGAGAAAAAAAGTGGAAAATTTAAAAATCCAAGGCTTGATATGATATTGAATTCAAGCGACAGCGAGTTTTCTACCAAAGTCGCCGGTCTCTCTCTTTTCGAATTTGAAGTCTTTCAGGATTTGATGAGGCAAGAAGAATAGTGAGAAGAAAATTAGTAGTGCAGTACAAACCAAGAAGAGTCGGCCGGTCAAGTTGAGTCTGACCATTGACTGATATTAGTTTTTCTCTTTGCATTGTTTAATGTTAATATGTCTTATAAATAAACTAATTTATCCAATTTACTTAACTTCTGCGTCTTTTGGGCAAATAGGTGTAAGTGCCAAAATGTGCAAGCAAAAATCCACACAAAAATAAATTAGAATTCCTTAAAATCCTCCATTTGGAGCAATGAGCCCCACTGTTGACCAGCAAATGGTAGACTTTCTTCCGTCGTTGAAGATGCAGCATGTGCTGACTCGCATTTTGGGCAAAATGAGATTTTTTTTTTTTTTTTTTTTTTTTTTATAAAAAGAAGTAGATATAACCAATGAGCAAGAGGCTTACTCTTCCTATTGGTTAATCTACTCTTTTTTGATACTTGTTGGCCTCAGGCCGTCACAAGGGGGAGGGGATTGGACCCAGGCGGGGGCTTTCGACATAATGCCGTGGCGCCCTTTTTTCGGGACCAACTACCAGAGGAGTGGTCTAACTAAATTATCCACAGATTTTGTAGAAGGATATTTAATTGGAATTTAACTTCCAACCAAAAATCCCTATACCCAATCTGGGATCGAACCCCGGTCTCCGTGGTGGGAGTTCAAGACTGAACCCACCAGCCACGGAGCCGGTTAAAATGAGATTTTTATTGAATATGAAGCGAAATCTACCGCGGCATCAGTCAGTTAACTTAGATTGATAAAAATCTCATCAGAAAGCAGATCAACCGCCAAAAAATGATGAAATCTAAAATCTGAAGACTACGATTCAGTTTTTTGTCTCTCCTGAAAAGTAGCCAGAAGGCCAATTGCACATCTTGCATCTTCAACGACGATTTGAGATTTATTTTCTTTAAAATCAACTTTTTAGAAATCTTTTCAGCCTCATTTTGAGATTGATTTTAGGCAACCAAATTCACTTACTAAAACCCAATAAAATGGTTTGTGTCAATAAAATTTTATTTCCCATGACATAAAATTGTAACAATTGAACTTTAGACCAAAGAATTGGTACTAAATGCCATTTTATTATTTTCAATAAAGGACATAAGTGATGTAAGACTAGTGTAGAAAAACATAAAATTATCTAAAAATCTATTTTTTTGATGTAGGAGCGATTTGAGCGTCGATGTATTGGACGCAGTTACGACCAGCGGAGACGAGTCCGACGCCGGATAAGATTCCGATGATCGTCGCGATGCACTGGCTCCTCGTCACCGTCCTCAAAACCGCCCAGACAAGGACCGACCCGAAATTGAACATAACCGCTCCAAAAGCACTGAAAAAACAACATTTAATTGGAACCTTCACTTAATATTGTCCCAACCGCAGTTTAAAACTCCTGGAGCATGTGCAAAAGGATCCGCACGTCAAATTTGACGGAAAAACGATTCCAACGACGTCAAATCCTTCTGCGTATGCTCCAGAAGTTTCGAACTATGGTTGGAACAAAGCTATTATTTTACCTGTAGATTATTCTGTTTTGAGTTGTTGCTTTCTTCATAAACGACCGGTTGTGTAGATAAAGAGAAGTTCCGACGACTGAATTCGCCAGAAGGACATTCGTCACGTCTCTACTCGGGCAGATTCTAAAAACAGTAACAAAATTTTACTTTGAGGAACTGAAAATCGATGAAGATTGATTTTTTGAGACTATTCTAGTAAACCTAAGATTACTTTCTTAACCAATAAAAACCTTACTTCGAAATCAACGAAGGGTGCATCACGTTGACAGAAAGAGCAGCGTAGTTGACCGCCCCGAAGATGGGCAAGTAGTGATAGGTCACGTTCGTCATATTTATCGGCTTCATCAACTCCAGTTTGCAGCAGCTTTCTTTCTCTTCTTTTCCGGACATTTTCGAGCAAAATTTAATTAATTAAAATGGCTTAAATCACAAATAATCGTTTAAAATGAACTAGATGAAGAGTCCAAGAAAGATATATTTGAAAACGTGAGGTTTTTGCCCGGTTATCAACGCTGTTAGCCAACGCAAACAATATTGAGTTTGGAGTCTGGACTCTGGAGCTGTCTATCCCTGGAACTTACTCAAAAAAGAGGTAGTGCATTAACTTTTTTTTAAATTTATAGCTTTATAGGTTAAAAAAATCAATGTTTTATCTCTGCCAGGCCACACAGAACGGGAGGAACAGCACATATTTCTCCCTACTACTATAAAGAAAATATTCCCCAATAAAGATAACAAGATTTCCGATTTTCTGTGATAATTTGGTGAAAATTGCGGCCGTGAAGTTTTCCGGAAAATACGAACGGACAACACTGACAACCTCGTGTTCTTCCACAGGATCTAGAAGACTTTCTCCCAAAAACATAAATGGATGGTACTTCAATAACTTCTCTTTAAGGAAGCAGGATTCGGGAAGATAGAAAATTCGGGCACCTCACTCTCGATACAAACAAAAAATCTCTTTACCTGATAACACCTCAGTGTACTCAGCAGAACTTCATGCTATCCTCAAAGCAATGGAGTACATAGAGTCTTGAGGAAAGGGCAGTTACTGCGTACTATCGGACTGCAAAAGTGCCATACAGGCGCTCGACCACTTTGGCCCGAACTCTACCTGTAGAGGTTCGATCGTGCCGCAAATAATGGAAAGGATAAGAACGGCCTCGAAGCGGAAAAGTAACATCAGTTTCTGCTGGATGAAGGGCCATTGTGGCCTAAAACATAATGAAACAGTTGACGCACTAGCCAAAGAGGGAAGAATCACTGGTATTCCCATGAGGGGGTAACTATCAGTAGATGACGGGAAATGCCTAGTTAATGCCATCTGTAAAAAAAAGTTTTATGCGGAGTATCACAACTCGAACTCGGGGGAACATGGGTTCCCGGACCCGATTGACAAGGCTTATTGGTCCATAGTCTTAGGAAAACCGAAAGCCTTTTGCACGACCATTACCAGGCCAGGACTAACCATGGGCTCTGGGGAAAATATCTGCAGAAAATGAAAATGCGGGATTCTCCCAACTGCGCGACGTGCGATGTTGTGGAGGATCCTACTCACCTTCTTTTGGAATGTCCGGAGTACGACGATCCTAGAGAGGATTTCTTCAAGTTTCTTGACGAAGAGAGGTGCTTAGAAAGGCACCTAGATGTAGGGACTATAATAAGATCTGTGGGTAGTCAGAAGGTAGCCGACGCCTTATATACGTTTATATGTGCCTCAAAAATCAATATTTAAAAATTGTTTCTTATTTATAGAACAATGGCGCAATGCTTAATGCAAAGCCAAAAAAAAGTTAGAAAATAGGCAAATCCAAAAATGATGGAAAAATCCTGATTACTGTTGAAAATTACCAAAAAGATGTCCCTCGGCAAAAAGACCGTGAAAAAAATGCCCATAAACGATGTTTTTTGACTGCTGGAATAATTTTTTGGGCTTCAAAGAGAAGTTATTGTGATACCCTCGAAGGACGGTTTTCTAACGCGTGTCTTTCGCGCCGACCGTCCATCCGTCGCTGCAATTTTTAAAAACAGTCTAATCCATCTTTTGAGGATTCGACAGAATTGTATGCATTTAACGTCCCTTTGACTCAAAATTGAAACAAACCTTTGTATTCACAATTTGACAATTTCTAAAAATCCTTTTCTTCACTATTTTCACTACGGATAATCCATTTTAAAATTTATCATTTTATTACTTTTGAATTTTTCGAAAAGAAAAACAATAATATGGTTGAAAACAAAATAAAATAGTGGAAACAGTTAGTACTGGCTATCTCCAATAGATGGTACCTCAACAACTGTTTATAAAATGGGCGGCAATAAAATCGAAGCTTTGAACTCACCTTTTTTTGCATGATGATGAACAATTTTGCTGCTTCTATATTGTTATGTAAAAAACTGGTGCTTTTTGGGTTGCAGCAACCCGTAAGCATGTATGTATGAAATAAATGATAATTTATAATACATAAAAAAAAAGTAGTAAAAAGTGATAACTTCTGCACTGTTTTTAATATTGGTTTTTCCTTTTGAGAGTAAATATATCATAAAATATCTAATGACGTACTAACGCGTATACGTTACGTAGGTACATCAACATAATAATTTAATCCACTCACTCACAGACGTTTTGGCACAATATATTATTGCTGGCTTCATAATAGGTTAAACTAAGTGACATATCCACACATAATATTACCCACAGTAATGTTACCTCATTTGCAGTCTTCTCGCTACTCAAAGATCAGAACAAAGGCTTTGTGGATTTCGGATAATCCGACAGCCGCTCGGTAATTATCGAAAGGGGTCTAAAAGACCCAAAATTGTGTCGCATTTCTGTATTTCTGAAAACTTAGATGCCTCCGATTGGACTAGAAATGTGAAGAAACTACTCCTATGACATGAAACCAATTTAAAGCAACTCAACAACTTTTATTTCATTTCTACATGCTATTTATTCGACGACTTCCTCAATTTTTAAAATTAAGCTGAACTTTTTGGTTTTTACGACTTTTCCAGATTTCAAAAGCTAGAGCGATTGAGGATAAAAGGAATCCTAAAGTTAACAAGAAATAGGCTAAAGCCATTGGTTCGAGTCCAAGAGAAATAGCATCTTGCTTCCAGTGGCATTCAGGCTTTTTGATAAGCCAGTGATCCTTCAGTCTGGCCATTAAACCTCTTTCGCGCATCATTATAAACCTAAGAACAAGCAAAATTAATGAAAAAGAGGAAAAGCGGTAACTTCTGGAGAGATTGCCTTTTTCTAGTAACCACTGTGAAATGCAAATCAAAAGTTTACCCTTTGTTGAAGAGGTCTTTATAAGGCGAATTGTCCTTAGCAACAGCACCAACGTGGAAAGGTTGATATTTTTCGACTTCGGACAAAGAGCAGACCTGAGCGTCGCTCATGGTGCGCAAGATTTCCGTATAAACCGCTTCATCTTCTGTGTAAAGGGCAAACTGACCTTTCTTCATTTTTTTCACTCCCTCTTCAACGGAGAAGAAATGATTTTTCGGATCAATTTTCGATAACTTCTTACGAACTTGTCTCGAATGTGTGTCGTTATACGTCTTAAAAAAATGATCGTACAGTTAAAATAGATAATTCGAACTTATTCGATCGATTATCCGACTTATCAAGAGGTCAAGGATCACATCTCAAGTTTGATGTGAAATGTCATCGGATTTCCGAGGCCATTGAGTTTTGACTACGCGACTGGGAATTTGAGTCACCTGAGAGGAAGGGATAGAGAAAAAGAATGACGTGCTCGTCAGTAGGTGATGTTAAAACCGATGACTAAAACAACGATAACGATCCCCTTTCATGTCGGATAATCAAGATTTACAAAAACGTACATGCGTTTCATGAACTATGTAGGAAATGTTGAGCATCCCGAGTTTAATATCGCTCTTTAAAAGCTGTTCGATGTTCTGGATGGCGTTCGGAGCTGGCAGAAGCAGGCCGTTCAAAATTGACGTATTATAATAAGTGGCTGTTAAAAACGTAACGAAAAGCATCGAAACATAAACAATCCTCGTCGATAACTTGTACGAATTATCAGGAAAACCTTTATGAAAATCGTTAATATTTATAGATAGAAATGACTCATACCTTGCTGTGCGATTGATGAAATGACCATTAATGTACTTCCTCCCAGGTTATCATTGCAGGTTGAAGTTCCGTCATGTTTGGAGACCGCTTTAAATGCTATTATGCCGAAGAAAGAACAAATGCCAAGGCAAGCCCAAACTAAGGGGTCCATTGGAAGTACAAGTGCTTTGTACGTCCCAAAAAGTTTAGGTTGTAGAAATGTAAAGCAGATTCTAAACCAAAAATCCAAGGTTACTTCAAAACAATCTTTCGGCCAATTGATTTCTTAGATTCTAAAGGCACAGACTAAAATTTCCTCTCTCCTTTGGGAACTAGTATGCTTCTGCACTCCATAGCTTTCCCGCATCCTTGCTATAGGGATGGGGTTCGGGACTTCCGAAAAGGCATGGGAGTTTCCCATAGAAAAGATTGTGTTGTCCCACCAATTTCGGTATTTTTTCGACGAACCTGACTATATTTACTGATGATATGAAATCAATAACGCCTGTTCGTGCTACATTGAATTTTGCCGGAGATAAACCAAAATCTGCTTTTCCAGCAACGACATGACCCATCATGCCAGTCCACGATCCATTCGGCAACGCTTCACCCCATGCATTCGTCGTGATGTAGTTCATCCTGAAAAGATCCTAAAAAGGATTTCATCGATTTTGTGTACGTACGTAAAGTTATATCGTTCTCCCATCTCCAAGAACAAAGCTAGGCCGTATCTTCTGACCATATCGACTCCATTTGCGTACGATCTGTCCAAAAGTGGAGGAATCAAATTGCTCATATTGAATTGTATATCAGTCATCTACAGAAAAGTGAACACAAATTTTTATTATATGACGTCTTACCATTAGGCTTGTATTAAAAGCGAATTGATTAAAATTAGTCCTTGATGGTCTTGAGAATTCTAACCTTTCATCTGACACGATACCAATTTCAACAGCTTCAATTTTTAAAATTTGATGGACTCTGAACAAATCGTACAACTTCACATGAGAAGCCAAAATAACGTCGCTATCAATGGAAATCCTAGACGGCTGAAGAAACTCCAAAGTCTTATCAACATCCCCGCTCCACATCAACCAATGATATGACACATTGAAGAGGTTTAAATTCTAAAAAATTTTTGACCACCATTAAAATTTGAACTTACTTCTTCAAGAAAATCGTATCCTCTGTCACATGAGAGATCCACAAAAACGCAAATAGTTTGTGAATTATCAAATTTTATTTCAAAATCAGATTTTTCATTCAAAATTTTGACTTTGGCGTACTTCCCTTTATTACTTCCAATTACTTTAACAGCATCTAAAATATAAAAAAAGTTGCCTTCTTTCTGCTTATTTGTTCGCATCACCTCGAATATCACAAAAGTAATAACTTGATGAAATATTACTGAAGAAATGGTCCATCAAATTTTCGATAATATTCGGCAAACAACTTGCTTGTCCAAAAAATAACAAAGTCAGCGTGAAAAACAACATTATTATGTACAGGAAAACCAAGAACGCGTGATTTTATAGAGGATTGAATGTTTCATTATTCATACACCTCACGAACATCACAGGCTTTTTAATTATAAAGTCTGTCATTTTTGACAGAAAGGCTCTGTAATAAAATATTTGTCATTGAAGGCTTTTTTGACGTTATTTATATTAGGAATATCAGAATATTGTTAAAAATCAATCATTTTTTTCATATTTTATTTTTCAGGGGAACGAGTTTATATTTAAACATTGAATTATTTATGTGTACGAAGATCCTGTCAGCTTATCTCATTCCCCATTTTCCCTAATTTCAAAAAATAAGATTTTAAGCTTATGCAGTTATATATAGAAGAAGTTCAAAATAAAAAGCTGAAATACAGAAATTGGTCTAAATTATTTTAAAAATTAAATTTTTACTCATTCAAGTAGGTCAAACGAAAAGTTGAAAAACTTTTATCTGCTCCATTAACGATACTTTTAACGTTAGCAAAGAGGATTTTATAAAATCCTTTAACGAAATTGAATATTAACAATGAGAAAACTTATTTCTAATATTTTTTGAAGTGGAACTTCGATTTAACTTTACGAAAGAAAGAAGAAGAAAAAAAGCGTGGGTTTGGGGGATTCTTTTTTTTTCTTACGTTTAAAGGGAAAACTTATCCAAACTTGGTAATCAATGTAGACAAAGTTGAAATAAGAGGGATAACAAGTGCTTAAGTAATTTCTTTTTGTGAAATTAAACTTTTTTTTTTTCTTTACTCCAATATTGAAAAAGATCGTACCTAAGGGGATTTTTTTTTGGAATTCTGTTTTGCTTTGTTGTATTGTTCGCGGTGGAAACTCGGAAAGCGGGTCCCTTGATCACCGCCTTCGACCTTTCCCGCTGTTTAGATATTGATCAAACAGCAACCAAAATTATTCCCTTTCAAAACACTAAAAAAATTACTTTTCTGGCTAAATTTCTTCAATTGAAGATTTTTTTAAATTTCAAAAATCGAAAGAAAAAAACCTAATAAACTGAGTATCCACATAGGAAAAATTAAAAAAAAAAAATTTTTATGAGAGTTATTACCTGTATGTTTTTTTAGCCTCCATAAAAAGTCCATTTTAACGTAATTTCAATGTTGTTTTAGTCGAACGATTCTGTTTTCCCTTTAGAATAGCTCATTAACCCATGGTTAACGTCGAGAAATGGGTTTTGGAAGGTCTTCCTCTTCCATTTATGCATATTCAAATTGTTTTAAATTGTACCTGCTACAGTATAATCTAGTTTGTGTTGTATACGACAGGGAAAACATTATTCCATGGAATCCTTTCCATCGCATTTTTCAAATTCATGAAATGAACCCAAAAAAGAAAGGGAAAAAAAACTTTTTACGATTTGACAAACTTTTTTTTTTGTATTCGAAACTCAAAATAACCCCTAACTAAGCCACTTGTCAAACCCAAAACTGACAGTTGACTGTTGAAACTTTCCGAACCTTATAATTGGCAAAATTACTCCGAACAAAGTTTTCCCGGACCGAAATGAATAGATTTTTCTAAAAAAAGAGTGGGGAAAAAAAGAAAAGACTGATTAAAACTTTCGAACGTTTTCCAAATTGTATTGTGGGAAATATAATTTGAAGAAAAATAAGATCGGGAGGATTTGTCGGTTGGTAATGTAACAAATCCTTAGGAAATCCTCTCATCTTGTCTTCTTCAAGAAATGAGGGATTAACCTACCTTGGGATAGGATAAAAGACTATTTATTACGGATGAAAGAAAAAAGAAGTTTGTGAGTAATGGGGGTTCGTTTTGTTTGCTCTCAAGGCAGATTTAAATCAGTTTTTTCCTCGTAAATTAGCGTTTTTTAGGCCAGTGAAAAAATTCTCAAGTTTTTCTTGATCAAGTATAAAATTGATTTTATGACCTAATCAAACTATTGCATCCAGCTGAAGTGTTCATCTTCTGCTGCTATATTTAAAAAAGTTTATTGAACCTTTTCTATTTTATTCCCTATAATCAAAGAATTTTAATGTTAAGTTTATCAAGGGTAGGAATGATAACTGCTATCGTTCTTCAAAGTGATTTATGGCCTCTTGAGATCCAGAAATTACTCTCCGTTTCTATTTTTAATGAGAGAAGATCAGGAAGGGACGTTTGTAATCAAAAAAACCTGATGGGCTTTAACAGCTAACGACTCCTGGACATTAACGATCGGCACCCGCTGCT
This sequence comes from Orius insidiosus, assembly GCA_014119065.1. Taxonomy (NCBI): domain Eukaryota; kingdom Metazoa; phylum Arthropoda; class Insecta; order Hemiptera; family Anthocoridae; genus Orius; species Orius insidiosus. The sequence goes on along the minus strand of JACGAQ010000636.1, from coordinate 32,132 downwards.
CCAAATTCCCATGATCTTTCTTCTCTAAAGGCAACAGTTGTCTAAAATAGAAATCATCCGCCTGAAAAATAATCCAATAAATTGGTCACAATGGGAATTATCGCGGGTCACCCTTTACCCTCGTCAAATGTGAAGAGATGGCACGTTTAAATAATCCTTTGAAGTGTCTGTCGCCTCAGGGGTTGAGATAAGCTTGCTTCTGAGCTTTCAAAAAAAATTAAAGGAGTGAAAAAAAATCGAGAATAAAAAAAGAGATGGTTAAAGGGATTAAGGGTCCCACAAAAAAACATTGAGGGGTGGAAAACTCTTTTGTGAATTTTTTTTTCCCCTCATCCTACCTTTTGTCCACGGGATTGAACAGAGACATTTCCCACACAATCTACAGGTGGTTTGAAGTATGAAGACTCGTCAGATTATAAAAATTTTTTTATTTACCTTTATGATGTCAGTGATAACAAAATTCAGAATAAAAAATAAAGATTGTCAAGAAGAAAGATCCCAACACGTGTATGTACACGTGAAAAATTTCGTGTCCCATCAATCTTTCCGACATTCCCTTTGTTTGTGTCCATTTATAAGTCTGAAACTTTTCGGGGATGGTTGGGGAAGGGCGTTTTGTCCGACTTACTTAAAAGTTTACTTACATCGTCGTCGGGCTTTCTACGTGCGAGAGATGTTGCGAACTTTTCCCTTAATAATCGCTTCCTCGAGTCTACCCTCGTTGAGAAAGTAAATTGCCTGTCTAAGTGTATGAAGAGTTATGCTGTGATGAGGGATCCCCCTTCTCGTACATTATGATGTCAGGTGGGTGTATTAAAGTTTACCTTTTGAGGGAATCTAGTGCAATCATACTCTACGAAAGAGAAATAGCTGCCCTTCGTAAGTCAGTGGTCAAATGCAAAGTTCTAAACTTTCCTTGAAAGTCCCTTTTACCTTGAAGATCCCTTTTTCTGAGGCGGCCGCTCATGGAGGGAAGTCAAAAGCAAAAGCATTCCTTTTATTTGAAGGCGTTACATCACTTCAAGAGAGGGAATAAAAGGAATCCTTCGTTAAGGAGCTCCTTTAAGGAATAAGGCAGAATAAAGGTCATCAATGAAACTGGGATAGATTATTTTAAGATTTTTTTTCTACTGTTGAAAAATGCTTTCAGGTCCGAGGAGTGATGAACTAGCGAAGGAAGACGTAACTAATCAGGCGGCGTCGAGTCATTTGTTCAAGTCGAGAGCTCCCAGCGGATTAATTTAAACGCGAGAGTGTTAAGGGGGCGGCGGACGGTACGGGGGAGTGGGAAGGTGCGATCAAAGCAACACTTGTTTTGAAGCCTTTGCGGTTTCGACCTCCTCAATTATACTGAATTAACCCGTCCTCTTAGGCGCTCAAAGTTAACATGTACCGCACAAAGCATTCAGGCTACACGGAATCCCCTTCACCCTCATTTCTAATGTAATTCACCTCTAAGGTAGGAAAGCCAATTAATTATTCAGAAACAATGTCAAAAGTTAAATAAAAATCTAAAAAAATTTTTTTTTAAATGCAAGAATTTCCCCGAATGTTTCCATTAATATTATTCATTTCGGTAAATAACAATAGGGAGGCTATAACAAAAGGCATTTTGAATATGAAAAGACGTTTTAATTAAAGGAAAATGGCTGAATGTTCTGAGTCCAAGGTAAAGTTCGTGTTTTTCTTTAATTAAGTACAACGCCTAATTGAAATCGTGTTTTGAGAGCTTCTTCTGGATTTATTCTAATTTTACCCCTCCATACAATCAATCAAGATTAAAAGATATTTTATTGACTTAAAACCACTTTTTGGCGTTTTCCAAGGTTTTTCGGCCCTGAAGCCCCTACTGTATGAGACGTTTTGTCGTTTTTCTCGACCTTTTGGCCAAAGGGAACTATTTTTGGGCCAAGAAACAGCCTTTTTATCAGGAGTACTCTATACGTGAGAAGGTAAATGTTAATAGAAGATCCAATTGTGAAGATCCAATGCCGACAAAAACACCTTTAAAAGGTTCCTCGGCTGCGGGAGCAGCGACGACGGCAAAAAATAGTCCACCCCAGGGAACACTCTTCAATTTTAACCCATGACCTCCCATCAACGAGGCGCCTTAGTCCTTTGTTTCTCTCTTCAGTGCCTTTTTCTATGAGAAAATGGATTAATCCCTTTACCTTATAATTTAAACATTTTGCGCGTCATGCGAAATTACAAAGGACATCCTCGATTTCTCAAACTGTTCGCCCGTAAAGGCAAGATAGGGCATTTCATACATGAAGTCTCTTATTGTTCCGTTCATATAAAATTTTTTCCCCACCTCTTTTATTTTAAATGATTTCCCCATAAAATGAAATATTAATAAAACTTCAGAAACTACATCGTTTGGAATTTATAATTCAGTTAAGGACAGACTCAAGAGTCAACCTTAAAGGGTCGAACTTTCCCTTTGTCGACAGATCAAAGCAGAAATTCTAATTTTGTTGTTCAAAACACAAAAGCATTACAAAAATTTCCAAGTTTAAATAATTCTAGAGAAAAAAATTTTTGTGAGGAAAAACCGCATAATGCCACTTGAAATAAATATGAAGATGAATGGTTGAGAAATACAATAATGTCAAGGCAAGTAATGCTACTTAGACTTAGTCGAAAACTCCGGGCTATTATGCGAGCTGAATGTTAAATCTTTTCCCTTGGCAAGGGCCCGGATTTTAACAAGTCACGGTGTATTTGAAAGGCCCTCTCTTTCGCCCGAAGCGAACAAAAAAATAAGAATGATGACAAAGTGACTGATAAAGTACTTATTTTGTTATTAAAATTTTCACTATAGGAAGATTGATCGGGGTAACAAAAAACCTCCGATAAAAATGGGGTGAATAAAATTTATAAGGGAAAACATCATCAAAGATAACAACATTTTTTCTTCAGAAAATTGGTTTTCAAGAAAAAGTTTTTACGTGAAATAACGGTATGAAAAGGTCTTTGGTTTAAGGAAGATCTAGAATCCGAAGGGGAGTTTCACGTTGTTTCTCAAGCGCATTAAATCGGTTTTAATAAGTCGCCATTTGTCTTAATTCCAACTCCTTGCGTATAAACATCGGAAGTTACAATTTTAACCCTAAACTTGATAAAAGTTTAAATTTTAAGGATGAAAAGCCAAAATTTAAGATCCTAAAGGGCTTTTTAAGGTTCAGAAAATTGAGAAAAATTCCAGAAAATTCATAGTATTGAGTTCTTTGGGACCAAGATGGCAGAAAAAGAGAGAAAATAATGACCCTGCGGTAGCAGGGACTAAAAGGTAGATTTCTTTTCATGATTAAAATTAATATGTATAAACACAAAATATATAATTATGTTATAAAAATGATGATATAAGAAAAATTGCGCCACTGAGCCCCTAGAAAAACATCTGATAATTTTATTAATAAAATATTTTTATTTAATAATTTCCCGGTATAAATTCAAATTTTTTTTAAAGTTTAGCTAGTTCAATATTTTGCGCCTGGCTCGTCCAAACCTGCTTTAATTAATTTTTTACACGCCCTCGCAGAGGTCTTAAAGTTTTTTTTTTTGCAAAAGGACTAGGATTTCAATAGAAAATGCCAATTTTGTCTTTTAAGCCCTAAGTAAAGTAGGTGAATCGCTGGTCCGATTTCAGCCATTAACGAACTCGTCCGAGCTATTGAGATAAAAGCTCTAAATACCGGATATCGTCACCCTCACATTAAAATTGCTCCAGTTATCGTGCTAATATATATATACATATATATATAAACTTTTCAACTGAGGATGGTTTTGGGGTCCAGGAGGTATGAAACGAAAAACGTATAGAAAATTTTTTGAATCTGCGACTACTTGGTACATTACAATAGGTAGATTTTTGAAGAAAAGAAATCTACCTAAAATCTCTAGAGATATGCCACGCTATAAAAATAGCGATCCTGCTCGTTGAAGTTAAAATGAAAAATTTATCATCCTGTTTAAAATATGGGCGTCTGAAGCCAAAAATGAAATGTTAAAACGGTTCTTGGTTCGTGATCGCTTGAAAGTTTTGAGGCCGCAGGTGTATTAGTGGCACCTGCACCGCCACCCCTTCTTATAAAGTAATGCACTTATAAGTGTCCTAGAATAAAGAGTAGAAAAAAGCGGAAACAAGGAAAAAAATACTCGAGAAAATGTTTGAGGTTGCGTGAGATGGCCCGGGGGTACCCCTTCTAATTTAGACTCAGGGAATGAACCACCCCCGGACCCTTTTTTTCGAGGAAATTATAGCTTGCTCTGGAATATATTTTCCACGAGAGGGGTCCTTACCGGTGCACACACGCAAAAAGAAAAAAAAAACCCGTCAGGTTTATAACACGATCAAGCGCCGGGGGCGTAAAGATGTAGAAACCACCCGCACATGAGAGAGGTAAAAAAAAAGTCTTGTTATTAAAAATAAACTTTTTTTAACTTAGATAAACAAAAAGCTTTTTTAGGCCCTATTTCCATCCCGAAAGGCAACCTGTTGTTTTAATTTCACAATGGAGTACAAAAACAGGATCAAAAAAAATTATTTTTCTCATGTCCAGAGAATAAACTTTTCAACCACCAACTTTTTAAAAATGTTGACGCTAATTTCTTTGCTGTATAATACCTGCATTGCCAATACGTCAACTTTTCGCTCTATTTTCATCTTCTGGGTCCCAGAATCTGGGCTGATAAAGCAAAAGAGGCTTTAATAGGGTGAGTTCTTTTTATTATCAGGGAGGAAAAAAGAGTCGAGAATGATATTGATGACTTTTCTTTAGATTTGCTCCCGTTAGCCTTCGAAGTTCGGAAGTCACGTTCGAAAGCCTCCACGTACTCTATTGTTGAGTCCGAACCGAGAAGGCTCCTTCATACTGTCACGTAGTCGATTCTTACAATTATATTACATGAAATGTTCTTCCACAGCTTTCTTTACAGGTGGCAGTAAATGTGAAAAAAAATTTTCTCCGATCTCTTTCAGGTAATTATCCATCATATCCCTTTGTATCTATTGCGTTTTACCTACAGACTAAACTGACACGTGGACAAACATGTCCCGTGTTGTCAGACTAAATGTGGCCTAGAATGCAAATGGGTTTACTATTTTGGTGTCAACGTTGGAAAACACAGTTTTCATGAGCTGCTTTGCTATCACGTCAAAGTATGGATCTCAAAATGTGTATCAAAGCATCAAATAATTTATACGGTTACTATTTTTTTAAACCTTTATTTCTGACTTTTTAATTGAAAACCACGGAAAACCTACTAATCTACGTGACAGAACGCTTTTTGAAGAAAATTTACGACGATTTTTGAAATGTTCAAAATAGCTTGGCTTCCTCGGAAAGTAAGATCATACTAAAATTTAGAAGAAAGCGATGGAGAAGAACAAAACCGATTTTTTCCCCAAGAGTGCCATTGGTTGATTCCTACGGGTGGAAGGTATATCTCTCGGGCATCTTCTGCCGCTAGATGCCGTTTATTTTTACGGAAATAGTTCAGGTTTCAAACGCTTGGTGAAGTAGCTGAACTGCGAAGTGGCTGGGCTATAATGTCGGGAAATAAGGGTAAGCCGGAAAACTTGCCGGAGGAATAAAACACTACCTTGACTTCACTCACAGTCTTTTATTCGAAACAAGAACCAAAGTTAAATTAAACACAAATTGCTTAGTTTTAGAGAAAAGAGGACAGGAACTTCCTCTGTTGGCACTTCTCAAATTCCAGCCTTCTTTCGCCATTTTCGCACCTTCACCGAGAGCACAGACCTACATCGGAAGAGCACCCTCTCTCGCATAAGGGCGGCTGTACCCTTCCACTTCTACACACAGCCAAAGAGCACGTCTACGCTCAGCCAGAACAGCCCCAAAGGATGTACCTAAAGGAGACACTTACAGTGTTACCCTCTTCTCCCTTAAATCAAAAAAATATTCCAATCCCCGACACATCTATTCAACCGTCGTCGAATAAAATGGAAATTTTACTGCCTGAAAATAAATAAAATTCCAAGAAAGGGAGGAAAAGGATTTAAAAAAAGCCAAAACAATTTTTCTGAATGAGATTTCCTTCTACCAATTACTCTCTATTTTTAATCGCCAAGAAGAGAACATCAAAGTGTGAAAACGTCGGTTTTAACTCAAGGATCGAATTTAAACACGTACAAAAGGGGTCGAGATGTTTGTTGTATTTATAATCCTTTCATTAAACTTGTTTTGAAGGGTCGACCCTTTGTTTACATTTAGCCGTGAGGGTGGAAGGGGCGAAAGGGCTTTGCCAATAAGTCGCCACCCTCTCACCACCCTTTTTCAATACGAGATTAACATTAATTTACTACGGAGGATTAGTGGAGGGAAAGCCTATTCGCATATCTTCTTTAAAATTTAAATATAATCCATATCCTCATCAAGGAACAAAATATCACATAAACAAGTTAAAGTTTGAGTTTCATTACGTGAATAAAATATTATTTTTAATATGAAAACTCTGGGGAATATTATTAACGATAATTTTCAAAACTAAATTAGCTTCTCTTGGCTCTTTTGTTTAAAACGTAGAACGATGCACACAAAAGGGTTCTAAAGGTTCTGAAATTCAAAAGAAACTATTTTATTGAACGAAAAGGAATTAATAAAGGGGACTTTCATTAACTCCGAGGGTTTATTAAAATCCCAAATCCATTTCCAAGAATGCGAGAGGTCAAAGGGTTTTCTCACAGGAACCACACATGTTTTCCAGCAGGTGATGGAAACTTGGGATTTTCTATACCTGAAATTCGAAACCTCTTTGTCAAACGTACTTTTTTTCCCTGAGATTTTCGTGGGAGTGTAGCGACATGTGTTTTACCCCAAACAATACTCGAAACTTGAATTTTAACAGGAAAAGAAACTGTAAATCAATATTTTGTTATTAAGTTAGTGTCGGGTTAATAACGGTGAATCTGCATTCTAAATTATGTCTCTACTGTAATTTTAGAATGGACTTGCCACTCAAATATTTACAGCTGACCTTATTATGAATAATTTACAATTCAATGGAAATAAAAAAATTACTTTTTTCAAAGGGTGATGGCGATTTAACGTTTACCTTACATAAAATAAAAGTTACCCAGTCAGAATTTCCATTAAAAAATTTTTTTCCTGGAAAAATCTGAGTTTGTGATTTTCTCCATATTTTACAACAACAACAAACTTACAATTTATTTACAAATTTACTTTACAATATTTACTTACAATACTTATTACAATATTTACGTCATTTGGGCTAAGAATCCTCATTTAGACTGATTTTTTTTCTCGGTCTTTCAGGTTTATGAACGTTTTCAAAACAAAGTACTTGTTTGAAGAGCTTCCAACGAAAACTTCCTTAAAGAGAAGTATCTGTTAGGAGAGAGAAGTTTAAGTGAGGGGTAGTATAACAGAGGGTGAAGTATAAGGGAACGAAAGTATAACGGAAGGGGATGTATAAGGGAGGGATAGTATAAAGGAGAATTTTGCAAGTTTGTTTTTTCGAAAAATTTTATAAGTTTATTTTTGAAAAATTGTCCGAGTTTTTTTTTTTCCCAAAAATTTTCCGAGTTTTTTTTTTTCGAAAAATTATCCGGGTTTTTCTTTCTTTTTTTTCGAAAAATTTTCTAAGTTTATTTTTGAAAAATTTTCCGAGTTTTGTTATTTCCCAAAAAATTTTTTTTGAGTTTTTTTTTCGAAAAATTTGTTAAGTTTTTTTTTCGAAAATTTTTTTAAGTGTCAAGCTAGAAATAATGGGCTCTTTGGCCTAGGGATGTGCCTCTCGTAAAGGGTAGAAGTACGAAATTTCTCCCTACTAAAAAAAAATTAATAATTAAAAAGTGGCAATTTTTTTACACCAAAAATTCTTAAAAAATATAAGGAGTAATTGGTGTAAATTTGGTGAAAATCGGACCAACGGTTCGGCCGCAGCGAATTTTTTAAAATTTCAAACAGACATATCTCCGCCATTTTTTCGAAATTAAAAACTCGCCCTCGTTACATTCTTTACCGGCTAAAGAAATTTGTGTAAAAATTTGGAGAAAATCGGATGAAAACTGTGGCCGTAAAGTGTTCCGGAAAAAAATGCTACGGCCGGCCGGAACCACAGACAAAGTTGAGATCGGTGTAGATCCATATTCGAATTTATCCTACGGGGTCTGGAAGACCCTCCACAAAAACCCGACGTGGAGGGTATCACAATAACTTCTTTAAGGAAGTTAAAAAACGCCCTTTAAGCTAGTTTAGGGAGTTTTCAGGATTGTTCCTCCGGTTTTTCGACCGAGAAACCCACATTCACACAATTTTCTGGAGTTATTTTCGTTCTTTAGGAATCAACACTCGCATTGATCGATTTCCGTGAGTTTTCCTTGGTCCTAAGGCTTAAAAACTCCAGATTTTCAGACTCTTTCCATCGCTAAAAGTAAACTATGTTACATACACCATTCTAATATAAAATGAGCAGAATAACTGCGTCTCGGCGACCTTTAACCACTAACTTTTTCCCCGTTTACGTTTTTTACCTACTTATCTGACCGAAATCCGTGAGGTACACGAGATTTTGTCGCCGGCAAAAAAACATTCAACATGTTAAGCGGTAAACCCGGTTACCGTTAGTGAGATCCGAAGTCGGTCCACGTCGGAGACGTGAGCCAGGTTTCCTAGAGCAATAATCACGTTGTTAGTGTCTTCGACAAATCTACATTCCTCCCCCTCGGCTTAAAAAGTACCGTATAATAGTAGCATCAATACAATGCCTTTCTCCTCCCAGTAAAGCACTTGATCCACTTTCAACTCTTATTTGGCCAATTGGGTCTTTTTTAAAAAAAAGAATCCACTTTTGTTCCTTTCAAGTAGCTTTTGTTATGGGTGTTTCTTTTCCGGTGGTTTCTATTGAATTTGTTATAACTCCAGTAACCTTCTTATCTGAAACCCACTCCAAATTTCTTTCTAGATCTTCACCGCCCGTTTTTGGATATTGCCCAATTTATATGATGGAGCACTTCAGAAAAGGTTTCACTGTGAAGGTGGTTATTTGTCCCAAAAAACTAAGAAAACGTAAAAAAGAGACAAAATCTGCTTCTTAAAATTTCTCCCGAAAAACACATCTGAGGACAAATATTTGGTAAAATTGAATCCATCATGTTTTTTTAAGGTCACACAGAAATTTCTTTTGCCTCAATTGTGTTAAAATACAGGAAAATTTCCTCTTTTTTCGTAAACGGAGGTCAAAGATCTGCTAAAAATTAACCATTTTAGAGCCGGGAGGAACAAAAAAAAAAACTCGAGACGTAAATTGGTATCCAATATTCCAAAGTTGGGGCGTTCGTGAGTTTCTATTCTCTTCGGTAATTGGCGGGTCTTGCTGACAACTAGAATACCGTGTAGGGTGTTAAACAGGGGTTTATTATTCACAAAATTCCTTCTCACCTTCCACCTCCGCCCGCGCTACTTTAAAAAGGTTAAACAAAACTTAAAAATATGTTAATTGGCCCTAAATCCAAAGTTATATTTCACTACTTATTCAAATGATTGAAAAACGCTGAAGGAAAAAGTGATATTTCGACGTTTATTTACGTAAGGGAATTGGTCCAGCCCTTGGATGTTGCTATTGTAAGCACTTCGTACCCGTTAAAGTCAATATTGCTATGCCACGCTATAAATACAAAATTTATGAAGTTAAATAGTTTTGAAATAAATAAAAAATGAATTTTTTTCAGATCTAAATGAGTAGATCTACTGCCAAATTATCGCTCGCGTGAGAAGGTCGCGTGTCAAAAGACAAGCGGTTTTCTTCGATTCTTGCCTTAAGTGCTGCGCTATTAATAAACCATTAAACTCAAACAGAATCTAAGTAATTTCAAAATTATGGACGAAAAGTTAAATCATCGGCTGTCTAAATCACTTAACCTCAAATATGCTGCAAGGAGTTGAAAAACAGCAGAAATATGTCTTTTGTTTCATTCGCCATTGCCATTGGTCCGATTTTCACAAAATAATCCTTAGGTAAATAGGACTTGAGGGCGGGAAATTTTCCTCGAATTTTCGATTGTGCGAGGGAGAAATTTGGGCTGTTCTTTTGAGCATAATTTTTCATGTATTAACTTCCTTAAAGAAGTTATTGTGATACCCTCCACGTCGGGTTTTTGGGGAGGGTCTTCCAGACCCCGTAGGATAAATTCGAATATGGATCTACTCCAATCTCAACTTTATCTGTGGTTCCGGCCGGCCGTAGCATTTTTTCCGGAACACTTTACGGCCACAGTTTTCATCCGATTTTCACCAAATTTTCACACAAATTTCTTTAGACGGTGAAGAAGAATGTAACGATGGCAATTTTTGAATTTCGAAAAAATGGCGGAGATATGTCTGTTTCAAATTTTAAAAAATTCGCTGCGGCCGAACCGTTGGTCCGATTTTCACCAAATTTTCACCAATTACTCCTTATATTTTTTAAGAATTTTTGGTATAAAACAATTGCCATTTTTTAATTATTAATTTTTTTTAGTAGGGAGAAATTTCGTACTTCTACCCTTTACGAGAGGCACATTCCTAGGCCAAAGAGCCCGATATTTCTACCTTGACACTAAGAAAATTTTTCGAGAATAAAAATAAAAAATAAAAATAATTTTCAAAAATAAAAAAAAGGAAAACCTGGAAAATTTTTCAAAAAAACAAACTTGGAAAATTCTCCTTTATACCTTCCCTCCCTTATACATCCCCTTCCGTTATACTTGCATTCCCTTATACTTCCCCCTCTCTTATACTTCCCCCTCCCTTATACTTCACCCTCTGTTATACTACCCCTCACTTATACATCCCCCTCCCTTATACTTCCTCTACCATATACTTCCCACTCCTTTATACTTCCCCCTCCATTATACGTCCCCCTACGTTTTACGTCCTTTCTTTTTACTTTTACTTTTTCTTTTTCCTTAGCTTTGAAAACAATAGAAATTTTTGTTTTGCAAAAAATGTGAAATAACTTCTTAAACATGATTGAGGCTTTCCACGTTCGCTTTAGTTGAAAGGCACATCAAGACTATTAGCGGAAAGCGGTAGGTTCACCCGAAGGTATTTTGAGGTTTGGAATGGTTTAAGTTTTAGACAGATGGAGACCAGAGTTAGAGAAGGAAGTTATGTACATGACACAGCCTTCCCTTAACAAATTTTCTAATAGTTAATGTTGACGTGAAACTTTTCAGACCTTATAAATCAACCTGAGTCATTTTTCTTTAAAGAATGACTACATGGAGGTTTTATCACTTTTTATTGAAAAACATTGGTTAAAAAATATGTTTTTATATGGATTAGGTTTTGTGATCGTTCATGGGGAAATAGGGATGAGGGCCTTTGACGGACGAAAATTCCATAATGCATCCGAAAGAAGGGGAGGGACTGGAAATCCGCCATATTAAGTTGTCTTCGCTACGAGTTTAGACAAGTGGGGAATTCGGAAAACCCTCCTCGGTCTTCCCCTTTTAGCTTCTTGAAAGATCCCATTCATTTTATGGAGATTAAAACCGAAACTGATAGACGTTAAGGGGATCCACTTTTGTAAAACCATCGACTTCTAGGCTGTCAACTATGATAATATTTAGTTCAGCCCCTCGACGATTTAGAGTGCCATAGGGGGACTACGTCATAACACACGACTTGGCATCTTAAGCCACAAAATGTCTTAACTGAGCAATATTTTTGAAGGAAGGAGTTTAAGCAAAAATGCTGTTTTTGTGGCGGAGAAAATCTTGGGTATCATGTAAGTCGGAATGATGGGAGTAACTTGATATATAGCTGTTGCTGCCGGATGTTTATCAAACCCTGAATAAAACAAACATTTTCACACCCAATTCTCACTAATCGGTTTTCTAAAAAACCTTCCAGCATGCAAGTGCAGAACGTGTTTTATCAAACGGACATCATCCAGGGTTTAACGTTCCGTAATTAAAGCTTCTAATTTTCCAAGCGATAAAAAACTCGTGATTCGGTTATTCCGTCGGATGTTTTCAATCATTTGTGAGGCGGGAGAGGAAGAAAAAGTTTTATAATTGGTCCTTATTAGAATAAAACGATTCTGTGCACGATGGGGTTTTAGTTTCATAGACTCATTTAATCAATTGCCTCAGATTATTCAATTTTTATTTAAAAAATCGGGATTGATAAATTTTTTAAAAAATTGCTTAACGAGCATAAGTGTTAAACTGGTTCAGATTTTTTTTTTCTACTAAAAAAGGTCTAATATCTCACTTTTATACTGGTGGCCAATTTCTAAGGTTACATTTAACGAAGGTTATTGTTTATTTTTAAATTTTTTTTCTCTTTTCTTCAATGTTCAATCAGGCACGAGTTTCAAGCCTGTATAGGGAAATTATTTACAAGGTTTTAACGATTTTTTTTGGAACCCAATAAAGAAAAAAAGGTTGGTCGATAAATTTCGATAAAATCGAATCTACAATCAAAATAAGTCATTATTCACGCTTTAAGGAACGATTTGGGACGACCCGAAAGAAAAAATTCATGGCATTAAAATAATAATGTGGCGTATCGGACGATCCCTCTCGCCCCGTCTAGTTTAAGTAGATTAACCTGTTCTATAATGGTTTTGAATTTTTTCCCCAATGATCGAAGACTTTTTCGTCGAGTTTTTTTCCCTCACTTTTTATTATTTAGGTCCCTTTTTTTTCTTTATTTAAAGTAAATTTTAATTTTTAATTATTTCATGAATAATTTTGCTGTATAAACGTGAAAATTAAAAACAAAAAAGTTTATAATTTTTATTTTTTTCCTTCTAGGAAGAAGGCAGATGCCACTTGTTTTAACAATTTGAAGGGAAGAGAAAAAAAATTTAGGGGGGAAAAATCTTCCGGAGAGAATTAAGTTGAAATATAACCAGACACTCCCTCGAGTGACTTCTGAGCTATAAAAGGAAAAAAGAGCGAAGAGATAAAGACCCGGCGGAAATTACGGATTACAGATGTGTGTTCTTTGGGAAGTAAAATTTTTCTATTTTTAAAGTGATGAGAAGGGATCGTATTTTTTTTTACGCGAAGCTTTAAAAATAAAAGGAGCTTTAAAAAAATAAGGATTTCACGCTTGACAATTATTTGGACGAGAAAACGCTTCGGAACTCTCGTTCTGTAAACAAGTCGGAGGGGAGAAAATTAAAATACCAAACAAGAATGGTGATTTTTTTTCTAGACTATTTATTTTTTTTAAATCACGAAAAAAAAGCTCCCAAAAAATAACGAGGAAAGGAAGATTCTGGGAAAATTCAGTGATCATCGGCTGAGAATTGCGGGCGTAAAGGCTTCAGGGAAAAAAAAGACCGCTGCCACCAGATTTGCATCACTAAAAATTTCTACTCTGGAAGATCCTCTCCCAAAAACCATTGAAGGGTGCTACTCCTCTTTGAGAAAAACGTCCATTTAGCGAATAAAATTGACATATTGATTGTTTTATTATTGATGATAAAAGCCCAAAGTCTGTTGCGTCATTAGTTAAAGCAGTGTTTGTAATAAAGGGACCGGGTTTTCCACCTGATGCCTGAATTACTCCCCCGTCAATCTCTGTGTCAAGTTTTCGATGCTATCAAGGGATCCTAACATAACAATTTGAAGCGGAAAAAGGGAAAATTTATTAACACCCAGGGTCGCAGAGTCTAAAGATACTTTACAACCTTAAAGTCATTACTTCTTAATATTTTGGCGTCTTTCAATTATAAAGAATAAAATTATGTTATTAATTTTTTTTTTACCCTCAGGGTGATTTCTCGGCGTGAATATATGGGTTGACGTCAAGACGATTTAAAATCGAGTAATTGATGAAAATTGTGGTTGGCCTTTTAGCTTTTTTTTTCGGGCACGACTGGGTCCAGATGCAGCGAAGCTCGAAAACCAGTTTATTTTTTATGAGAACAAATCACGATCGTAAATTTGTTATGAAGCCCCGGGTTGGAAACACCTCGCATAACAAAGTGTCGGCGATAATCGCCTCTCTTCGCGCTATTGTTTACGACCCATTAGAAGACGGTTAAAGGGTTTTTTTTGTTGAATATTACGTCACTTTTTTACCTGTCTCAAAGAGAAGTTATTGTATTACCCTCGTTGCCCGGTTTTTAATAAAGAGACTTCCAGACCCCGGAGAGGAAGATTTTTTAAATGATCTTTACCGATCATGAGTTTATCTCTGTTTCTGGCCGTCCGTAGGTCGCCAGCTTTTTCAAACTTTAACAGACCAATTAGGTTTCAACAGGTTTCACTTCAACAGATTGAAGCGAAGGGCCTAAAAAAAGCTAAAACTGCAGTAGCTTCACGGAAATGGCTTACAAATCAATCTACAACTTCTACAGCGTGAAGCAAAGGGCCTAAAAAGAAGATAAATTGCACTAGCTGCACAGAAAGGGCTTACAAATCAATCTACAACTTCTACAGCTTGAAGAAAAGGGCCTAAAAAGAAGCTAAAACTGCACTAGCTTCACGGAAATGGCTAACAAATCAATCTATAACTTTTACAGCTTAAAGGAAAGGGCCTAAAAAGAAGCAAAAACTGCACTAGCATCACTGAAATGGCTTAAAATCAATCCACAACTTCTACAGCTTGAAGTAAATTGCCTAAAAAGAAGCTAAAACTGCACTAGCTTCACGGAAATGGCTAACAAATCAATCTATAACTTCTACAGCTTGAAGGAAAGGGCCTAAAAAGAAGGTAAAACTGCACTAGCTTCACAGAAAGGGCTTACAAATCAATCTACAACTTCTGCAGATTGAAGCAAATTGAATAAAAAGAAGCTAAAACTGCTCTAGCTTCACGGAAAGGGCTTACAAATCAATTTTTTTGGCACTTCCCTTAATCTGGTCAAAAAAACACATTTCTCACGTGTTTAAAAATAGTGTAATTTCGGCGTTTTCAGCAGTTCCTTTATGTTGTTTTAGCCCAGAAAGCCCTTTTAAGACAGTTTCTATGACAATGCGAAGAAAATTCATTATCCCGCAGAAAAATTGACAAAAAAAAAAATGAAACATTCGTAGAAAAACACACTTTGAGGATTGGAATGAATTTTTATCTTCTAGAACATAGTCTGGAGTTAAGACAAAAGAAAAAATTTTTTTTCTTAGTTTTCTTTGTTGAATTATAATGGTCTTTTTCATGTTGAAAATGGGAAAGACAGTTTATTCTCAAGTGACATCCAATAAAAAATACGAGATGAAAATCGAGTATATCGTGCCAAGTCTCTTCTTCAGGTCGTGCTGAAAGTCCATGTTTTTTTACTTCTCGATTTTCTTTTATTTTATCCGCGGGGAGTTTTATTTTTAAAGTGTGCGAGCCTAGTAAGTGGTCTGGATCTTTCAGGGTTAAAAAAAGGAAGAAAGAACAAAGGAGGGGCACAGTCACGACCCCTGGTAATGGTCCACTAAATATTTATGAAGATGAAACCCCCTAAGGCGAGTCTCGTACTGTCGTTCACGCTCAATCTCTTACGTGGGATGAGTATGAGACAACCGCATCGGAGTTACCATTACCTATTCACTAATACGTTAAAAGAGCGGCACCTAAAGACTCGTTTTCCCCACTACATCAGGAAGCCGATATTTCAATGCTCAGATATAGAAAAAAATGATTTAAATATTCATAGGTGTGTAATCTCATACCTCTATGAAATTGAAAAATAATTTCCCTTTTAAAAAAATGTCAAAACTAATTTATTACGACTTATTTATAAAGTTGCCATGTCCAATTATACCGGGTCTTCCTAGAATAGTTAATTAGGTTTCTAGTATTTAGAGGAGGAATATGAAATAGACCTTGAAGACCTCAGGCAAAATTGTATATGCATGTAATTCTGCAAGCTGTGTCATACCTGTGATAGAGGAGGCGTTTCCTCAAGCCACAGAGAGGTTTGCGGTGAAATCAACGCTCAAACGGACGAGATCTGACAGAGGCAGAAATCCTTTGAAAATTCATGTTTAATGATAAAGAATGTAACTTTTGTCATCTATAAACTAACGTTTTTTAGTGTTTTACAAATACCAACCAGTAGCTTTCTACCCCTCGATGTGAGGTTTTTTATTGAATGTTTTTTCTCATTTCGTGTCACCGATCTTCCAATTTCCATCGTCAGCCATCAACCCATTCTGCCCGGGGCGTCTTCCTCGATTAAAGCCACTCTTGCGTGATCTATCCGGCGGCTCATGATACAAGAATCCGGGACTACATCGCCGGTTTTTAAGGCTTTCTTTGATCAATGGCTTTAATCTGGTCTTCACAAGTTTTCCAAGTTCGGCCCTCGTCGCTTCAATACCTCGGACGCATTTTACCCTTCTAACGGTCTCCCTTAAGGGAAAAAACAATTTTCTCCGAAACGGCTTCTAATAATTTTTCCAAACGACATTTTCTTGAGAAAATGAAAGTTTTACTCAAACAAAATATGAACAGAAAAAATATTTTATTTGCCCTCTTAGAAGTTAATTCCATGCAATCTCGAGAAGACTGAAAATAAAATTTTTAACTTCCTTAGAGAAGTTATTACGATACCCTCGACGTCGGGTTTTTGGGGAAGGGTCTTCCAGACCCCGGAGGGTCACATCGAATATTGATCTTTACCAATCTCAACTTTGTCTGTGGTTCCGGCCGGCCGTAGCATTTTTTTCCGGAACACTTTAAATGTAATTTTGAATTTCGAAAAAATGGCGGAGATATGTCTGTTTGAAATTTTAAAAAATTCGCTGCGGCCGAACCGTTAATCCGATTTTCACCAAATTTTTACCAATTACTCCTTATATTTTTTAAGAATTTTTGGTGTAAAAAAATTGCCACTTTTTAATTATTAATTTTTTTTAGTAGGGAGAAATTTCGTACTTCTACCCTTTACGAGAGGCACATCCCTAGGCCAAAGAGCCCATTATTTCTACCTTGACACTTAAAAATTTTTCGAAAAAAAACCGGAAAATTTTTCGAAAAAAAATTAGAAGATTTTCGAAAAAAGAACTTGGAAAATTCTCCTTTATACTTTCCCTCCCTTATACATCCCTTCCGTTATACTTTCGTTCCCTTATACTTCCCTCTCCTTTATACTTCCCCTCTATTATACTACCCCTCACTTAAACTTCCCCCTCCCATATACTTCCCCTCACTTATACTTCCTCCTCCGCTATACTTCCCTTCCATATACTTCCCCCAACGTTTTACGTCCCCTCCGTTATACTTCCCGCTCCTATATACATAGATACTTCTCTTTAAGGAAGTTTTCGTTGGAAGCTCTTCAAACCAGTACTTTTTTTCGTTTTTATGATAACTAATAGATAAATATTTAAAAAATCGAGCAAATTGATAGTTCTACTTTTCTCAACGATCACATTGGCTGATCTTGAGAGGGAAAAAAAAGGTTTTTCGATATAGTGGCCGTTAAAAACAACGTCGGACTTAAAAGTGTCTTAGCTTCTTATCGTTGGTCATTAGGGCTGATTAAAATCGGAAGTCATGTAATTAAGATAATCATCTTTGAGAAGCACTTTATCAGTAAACTCTCTTTATCAAAAGCCATTATGGTGGGTCGAATAATTATTTTTAAAAAATGTTTAAGATAAAAAAATGAAGTGTATGCCTTGTACAAAAGCTCTTTTATGAAAGAGGTCAATGTTTTCTTTCAAAATATATTAGACGTTGAAAAATGATGAGTAGATATCGAACTGAAAAGAATGATTTCCTTTGTCCTGAGAGTATTGTCGGCCTTCTTTTTTCGTCGGGTGGTGGGAGGATGGTCCAGAAAAGATTGAGGATTAATTTATAGCGATCAGGTTCCCGGGGACGGAAGCCTTTTGTTGGGAAGGGCGGGGGTTTGCTACGTGCCTCTTCCTAATTCTCCGTGTCCAAAGGGAAAAAGCCCGTCAGAGTCCGAGATACAAAAACTCACCGAGAAGAGGCACATGTCCCGGGCTACCGGCACAATTGGATCCGTTAAAACGAAGCTCGTGCCTTTAAAATTCCAACGAGAAAAAGAGACTCACAATAGAACAAGAATTCACAGAACTTTTTAAGTGACTAGAAAACCAAAGATTTTCTTTGTTGGGTAAGCAACGATTTATTTTTTAAAAAATTAAAACCTGAAACGTTTCCACTTGCGGTTTCATTTGATCTTTGTTTTATTATGGAAGCTCCGGTTAAAAAAACGCTTGGAATGCTCATCGAATAAAAAAGCCGACAGATTAGTTTCACCCGGTAGCTTCCCTTTTGTGTCATTTATCCGAAACCACCTAAAAAAAGAAAGAAAAAATACCTTCATTTGTAAAATATGAACTCTTTCGGTTGAAAAATAGAGAGAAAATAAGCACAACTGGTATTATGTGTTGAAACAAAGCTTGGAACAGACTAAGGGAAAACCAATATTCCATATTGCTTTTGGGTTTATCTGTTAGAAGTTCTGTAATGTTCATGATCGGGATAGTTTGAGCTGTCAAACTCGATAAAATAGAGAAATGGCCAATTAGAAGGCTGAACCCGTTTAACAAGCGATATCAATTTATACCATCAACCTCATAATCGAGGTGGGATCATTTCAAAATTCTTAAGTTCAAGAAGTCATTAGATTATAGCGCCTTAGCATTTCCTACATCGTCAAGCGTGACGAATGACCGAAAATCACGAAAAACACCTCTAGTGGCGCGTTTACTTTTAGCCCATAAATAAAATACCTGTTAATTAAGGTCCAAAAATAAAATAACGCCTGAGTAAATTAGTCTAGACTAATTATCATAAACGGTTGAAAATTTACACACTAATCGCGTGTATTGCATAAAAAAAATCATCACTACCTGTTGCATCGTAATTTTTTAATACTTCGACTTTTTGAACATTTTACATAAAGAGGAATGAAATTAAGAAAAGATGAGCGCTTATAGAAAAAAAGAGTAGATTTATAACTCGTAAACGTCAAAATAATGGATAGAAATGGGGGCCATTAGAAGCAATTTACAGGGGGGCAGTCTGAGTGCACCTGTTTGGAACACGCGTATTTATTCGCCCTAAATGGAATCGTCCTTACCCTTCCATCATAAAGCCACATCAAGTCGGCGCTTTCTACCTCCTCCCCGTCCCCCCTCGTTCGCCTCACGTTGCGAATAATTCATGACCGTCAACGCTGGGTCTCATATTCGAGCGTTATTATGCCCACGTCCGACCATCACCATTATCATCAGTATATCACACAGATGAAAAAAAATTCCCATTGTAGGTAAATGATTTTGGTGCAACGGAGACTGGCCCAAGGTGGTTTGATACATTAACGCCCTAAAAAGGAACCCTCTTCTTAAAATTCTATAAAACTTCTTGAAAAGAAACTTCTTAGGGTACCTCTATACAGAACGCCCGGGGCAAAAGGCAAGTTCGGAGAAAATTTTATTTCTTGCCCTATCTCTGAGACGAAATTCGGACTTTTCAAGGTCACCTTCCCTCCTTTGAACCCAACAGCAAGACGGATAGACCAATATATGACTGCCTTTCAGCACTTTTGTTCTAGCACCCTAAATATACACCCAGCGTTTCTAGTGCCATGGTCTTCTTCGTCATGACCTATTTCAACTGAGATTCGAAGGACTGTCCAAAACTAGTAATTATGAAGAAATACACAGATGTTCGAAAAGGTTTCCGAAAGGGGAGCAAAGGCTGCAATTTCGGTCAACCGCTTTTCTATACGGAGGTCCACAATCAGCCACACCATTAAATCTACTCGAATTGGCAAGTTTCTTTTGTTCCTTCTTTCTCATCTAACTGTACTCTGTTTCTACTATCTTATAGAAAAATTGTTCTATTATAAATGGATTTCTATTTAATTATGAAAACTTCAAGAGGTATTTCTGGAGAATCGTTAAAACGACAAAAAAAATTTTTTTTTCACCAGTCGACAAAAGGGTTCATTGAATTTTGTCACCAAAAGAAAATCCGAAGCGTGAACAAAAATTCTTTGTTGAACTCGAGGTTCTTATAGAAGAGCACGCGCCCGAGCTAATGGTATCGGTTATTAACCAGACATCACGTCCTTCAATACACATGATTATCCAGCAGGTTCTTTGTATAACTATAGGATAGCAAGATAAAAAAAAATGTTTTAGACATTTCTTTTCAAGATTACAAACCTTGCGTAATATAAGAGCTGGGGCTCTTCGTCGTTTTGCCTCGCCGTAAAATATCCATTTTGATAAAATATAGGGACATATTAATCTAGAAAACTTAATATAACGTATATCGTCAAGTGCAGTGACAAAGAAAAAGTACTGGTTTGAAGAGCTTCCAACGAAAACTTCCTTAAAGAGAAGAATCTATATAGGAGGGGGAAGTATAACAGAGGGGAAGTAAAACGTAGGGAGAAGTTATGGGAGGGGAAGTATAAGTGAGGGGAAGAATATGGGAGGGGGAAGTTTAAGTGAGTGGTATAGTAGGGTTAAGTATAACGGAGAGGGAAGTATAAGGGAATGAAAGTATAACGGAAGGGGATGTATAAGGGAGGGAAAGTATAAAGGAGAATTTTCCAAGTTTGTTTTTTCGAAAAATTTTCCGGTTTTTTCTTTTTTTTTCGAAAAAATTTCTAAGTTTTTTTTGTAAAAAAAACCATTTTTTTTTTTTTTCGAAAAATTTTTAAAGTGCCAAGGTAGAAATAATAGGCTCTTTGGCCTACGGATGTGCCTCTCATAAAGCGTAGAAGCATTCAAACTTCAAAGTTACATTCTTTTCTGCGACTAAGGAAGATTTTGTGAAAATTTGGTGAAAATCGGTTAAAAACTGTGGCTGTAAAGTGTTCCGGAAAAATGCTACGGACGGCCGGACGGAACCACAGACAAAGTTGAGATCGGTAAAGATCAATATTCGATTTGACCCTCCGGGGTCTGGAAGACCCTTCCCCAAAAACCCGACGTCGAGGGTATCGCAATAACTTCTTTAAGGATGTTAGTTAAACACTTTTTGATTCTACGAGTATTGCCCCCGCTGCTGCCCTAAGAATCAGTCTAAAAATGTGCTCAGAAACCATTTTATTTATTGTTAAATTGAAGTTAATGGGGAATTTTTGCTTGCACGCAATTTTCTTAGTCTTTGACAGAGAGAAGAGGAGAAAACTCGATAAGGAGATTCTTCCCTTTGATTCCCTTGACACGCTTTCGGAGAAGAGGAGCGTTTAAAAGTGGAGGATCCGGACTAAAAAAGGAAAACCTTGAGCAATTCGCGCCTGACGTTCGAACAAAAAAAAACTGTTTAAAAAACGCCGCCCTGGAGTGAAAGTGAAAATTACGAAGGACGAATGAACATCCTAACATGCATTCTACGATTCCCAACATCGTTTTCATTAGGCTTGCGTGATGACGGCATTTGTGTCAAGGCCTCAAATATTTTACTATCGTTTGAATTCCTAATTTTCAAAAGTAATATATCCATCAAACCCTAAACCTAAATAAAGATCCAAGACTTCACTTTAAAATAACAACTTCCGGGTAAAAACGTCAAAAACAACTTGACAATAGCGTTAATGAAGAAAACAGATGTTCCTGT
Organism: Orius insidiosus; assembly: GCA_014119065.1. Lineage (NCBI taxonomy): Eukaryota > Metazoa > Arthropoda > Insecta > Hemiptera > Anthocoridae > Orius > Orius insidiosus. The sequence continues at coordinate 10,599 of JACGAQ010000636.1, read as the reverse complement.
CTTGAATATGAACACGCTCTCATTCAATTAACGAACTAAAGTCATTTATTTAAAGTCCCATAAGGTACAAAAAAAAATTATTTTTTATCCGAAAAAACAAAGGGGATAAAAAACATGAATCACTTTTTAAAAAATAAAAACTCAGCTTTATCTCCCAGCTCTATAAATCCTATATCACTTTTTACGATCGTTTAAAAAAAAAAGTCGTTTCCAGAAAATAGCTTCTGAGTGAAATGTATGATAGTGAAAAAACGATCCCAATCCTATTATTTTTGTATTTTTGCTAATATTATATTATTTAAATATTGAATTTTATACTCCAATAAATCATTGATATTTTAGGCAGAATTTATATAAAATAATTATGAAACTTTTTGTTATAAAATAGGTAAAACAGTTTCAGTGTGTTGAAAAGCCTGGGATACAAAAGTTAATTCATAATATTCATATTAAATGAGAAACAATTGTACTTACTGTGCTAAAATTTGCGACTGTGAAATATTTTGGGAAAAAACTGACAATGTACGGACGGCCGGCACCACAAACAAACTCATGGGAGAGATCACAAATCAACTTTTCTATAAGGGGTCTACAAGGGGTCTTCCAAAAATGTACATTGAGGGTATTACAGTAACTGTGCGCTCGTCTGATCGTACGTAAAAACCTACCTCCGTACCTAAAAACGTGCTATTGTGTAGGAAAAATTAAAAACAGGAGGAAAAAAAAGAAAAACCCGTACTTTTCTCAAGAAGGAAGTTTCGTGAGGTGTGCAACTTCCGACATTTAAAAGCGTCCACCTAAAGTCATTAAAGTGGACAAAACGGAACATCTGAAAGGCACGAAAAAAATTAAAAGAGCGAAAGTTTTTCCTCTTTATTCGCGTGTCCGAAACCAATCAAAAGCCCCCGTGATTGTTTCCCATTGTATCTGAAGAGAAAAAAAAGAGAATTCGCCAATTAACCTTTTATGCAATACATTATATCACAATTAATCGTCGCTTTAAATTACGGCGTCTTCCATTATGGCTGTTGATTAGATAGTATAAATCATGAGGGAGAAAAAAAAATTGGAATTAAGTAGTCAAGACTATCCTGGTTTCCAATCAGGATTTAACACTTCTCTGATTATAAGCTTCGCCCCTTTAATTCGTGCGCGATAATCCGATGCGTAAATAATCCTCCCCTTCCTGAATCATAGTTTGCCGAAACCCGATATACTAAATCTCCTGTGACTCGTCACCAGGGACCCTTATTAACTTTAAATTATTTGGAAGAGTCTACCTTTTATGTACATCCCCATAAATTCAGGGCTTACTTTCGAGCCTTCCGGCGCTCGGGGTATTCGCGAAGGAGTTTTCCGGGACGCAATAGCGTATTTACGACACTTTCAAGGGTGTGTGGAAAAGTTAGAAGCTCACTGTACTAGAAAATGATTCTTACAGCCAATGAGACATTAGAACCCTAGTGGGAGTTCAATACCTTGACCACTTACCCACGGAAATTTAAAAATAACCCTTTCTGAGAAAGACTTTTCGAAGAAAGTTGTTCAATATTTGCCAGTAATTTTATATCTTCTTTTTCCATAGCGGAATCTTCTACATCACGAAATCGTGATGCAATTACAAATCATGTTTCTCATCTTTATTGCATTTTGATTAAAACGATAGAAAAACTAGGAAAAAAAACTACTTCCGAAACATTTTAGAGGATTTAAAATACAGGTTATCGATCAACCACACTTTTGATTCTGAGAAAAAAGATGGCTCTGTGTACTCTATGAGCTTAAATTTAATATTTAATGTAATTTATTTTTTAAAAGATTGAGAGAGAAAAGCCTTTTTCGTAAAGTAAAAACGTCCTTATTTTCACTCCTTTTCCCCTCAGTAAATTTTAATTTATTTTCTTCTCCTTCTATACCGGATTTTTTCCTCTCTCCCTCCCTCCGTTTATTCTCTTAAGTCCAAACGAATGTTTACCGAGGAAATCTTTTTTCAGGCGAGTAACGTTTCACTAGAGAATATACTTTTAATCAATTTAGCAGCGGATAAAACTTTCAGTGGGGTAAAATCCCGTGAGAGGGCAGGCCTGAAGTGCAAAAAACAATAAAGGAACGGAGGTTGAAAAAAAATCGCAACCACACCTGTTCCACATTAATTAAACAAGCGTAAATGATTTTTTGAAATTTTAACTTTTTTGGGGGGAGGAAATATATTTCGTCAAAGTAGTGTTAAAGGGTCCACTTGGTATAAAGCGGCTGAGGCACGTACGATCGACGTTTTTAATAATTTATGTACCCGAGGACCTTTTGAATTACAATTCCGGCACCGTATTGGACATTTATCTTCGAAAGAAGTGGAGCTACTTTAACTTCTTACTTGAGTAACCACGTTGAACAAGTCCATTTTTTAAATAGCCACAAACAAAAAGATCGAAATTGAATTCATAAAGTTCTTTAACTCGATTCGACATAACCGTCATTTTCGAGAATAAAACACATCCTGGAAGTTCCTGCATGAATCTCAACATCCTCATGTAAATTGTCAGGGATGTCAAAAAGAGTAGAAACAAATATTAATTCAGTTGTGGCATCGTATCAACTCTGCAGATGGAAAGTTTTCCTCGTTAACCTCAACCCCTATTATCTCTACCGACGTTATTCATTTTATATATACATAGGTTTAACCGAAACGGAATATGCAAACTCGATAATACGTAATTACAAACAAGGTGGATATGGAAATGTCAAAAAGCATGAATATCCAAAACTTGATTCGGGTTGGGACTTTGGGGGAGACTTTTCGTACGTGTCACACGATTTGATATGGGCCAAGTTAAAATAGATTTGTCGCTTAGTTTTAAAACGTTATTTGTCGAAAAACTGGAGCAAACTAAGTTGTTTCATTATAATTAAAACGACGGTTTCAGGCCTGAAAAAACAAAATCTGAGCAAGAATTGACACATATTTCAGTCCTAAATTTAACAAATTCAGAGGAAACCGATGGTTTATTTACATAAGTACTTAAAAACGTTGTTATATTTCTTATTTCAGGCCCAAATTGATAGAAGATGACTAAAAAGCAGGATCCGTATGGAAACGTTATTCTTGATTGAAGAAGATTTTAACTTCTTTAAAGAAGTAATTGTAATACCCCCACGTCAGGTTTTTGGGGAAGGGTCATCCAGACCCCGTAGGATAAATTCGAATATGGATGTACCGACCTCAACTTTGTCTGTTGCCGGCCGGCGTATTTTTTCCGGAACACTTCACGGCCACAGTTTTCAATCGATTTTCACCAAATTTTCACAAAATTTTTTAGCCGGTGAATAAAATGCGAGTGCGATTTTGGAATTTCAAAAAAATGGCGGAGATATGACTGTTTGAAATTTTAAAAAATTCGCTGCGGCCGAACCGTTGTTTCCGATTTTCACCAAACCTACTTATATTTTTTAAGAATTTTTGGTGTCAAAAAAATTGCCACTATTTAATTATTAATTTTTTTTTAGTAGGGAGAAATTTCGTACTTCTACCCATTAAGAGAGGCAATCCCTAGGCCAAAGAGCACATTATTTCTACCTTGACACTTTGAAAAATTTTTCGAAAAAATAGAACTTACAAAATTTAAAAAAAATGGAAAAAAAAACCGGAAAATTTATCGGAAAAAAAAACAGAAAATTTTTTACAAAAAAAAAAAACAAAAAATTTTTCGAAAAACTTGGAAAATTTTTCGAAAAAACTAACTTGGAAAATTATCCTTTATATTTCCCTCCCTTATACTTCCCCCCGTTATACTTCCCCTCCCATAGACTTCCCACTCCGTTATACTTCCCATATACTTTCCCCTCTAATATTGTTACTTCTCTTTAAGGAAGTTTTCGTTGGAAGCCCTTCAAACAAGTACTTTTTTCCGGAACACTTAACACCGTTTTCAACCGATTGTCACCAAATTTCTTAGCCATTGAAGAAGAATGTGATGAGGGCGATTTTTGAATTTCGAAAAAATGGCGGAGGTTTAAAATTTTGAATTTTGAACGTTTGAAATTGTTTGAAATTTTAAAAAATTCGCTGCGGCTGAACCGTTGCAGTTGGTCCGATTTTCACCAAATTTTCAAAAATTTCCTACTCCTAATATATTTTAAGAATTTTGGTGTAAAAAAAAGTTTCATTTTAGTACGGGGAAATTTCATACTACACCTCTTTCGAGAGGGACCTCCATTGGGCAAAAATCCCATTATTTTTACCTTGATGCTTTGAAAAAATTGTTTCGAAAAAAAAATTTCCCCCTCCGTTATACTTCCTCCTTCTATATTTTTACTTCACTTAAAGGAAGTTTTCGTTGGATGCTCTTCAAACAAGTACTTTTCATAGGATTCGACGTTGGACGAGTTGAAAACGATTTTCAGACGATTCCCGTGATTGGAAAAGATAAACGGGAGTCAACGCTCCGGATGAGGCGTTAATGGTTGGACGAAAACCGCAGAGAAACACCTCGGAAGCCTCAAGACGAAGCTTCTGCACACGCTGCGGTCGTTCTTCGCCTTTACCGGACTTAATTCGTGAGTCGGACGTGGCTCGAAACAAACCGCCCCGTTTTATTCCATTACCCAGCGTGGAACCATTAAACTTCAAGGTAATCGGGATCCAATCTTCCCAGGCCATCTGTCCGTCCACACTTCCATATCATTAGTCAAGCCTCCTTTTGCCACGTTCTCACGTCTTCAGCATTATTTTCAATCGTTCTTTTAACGCCTTTTTTCTTCTTCCAATCTCAAAAAACTCTCCAGCCAGTAGGCAGTCTCTCAGTAAAAGGCTGCTGTAAAGGTTTTTCCCTTCGAAAAAAAAAAAAGTCGTGCACGAATCTAAAAACAAAGGCCATCATGGGACATTAGGAGACTGTGATCTTGGGAGCTTATGTCGAAAGACCGTAGAAATTAGTGTTCATGCCCTCATATTTTCTCACTCGCGACAAAGGTCATTTTGAACCTCTTTCTAGTGAAGGAAACAAAAGTCGAAATTCAAACGTACGAGATAATCTATCAAAAATTTGATATTCGCGGAGGGGTCCGGGCGTCTCATGTTTCACAATAGCCCCGCCCGACAAGTTGAGGACTGAATTACAATGCATGATGACTCGTGCGTGGAATTGAGGATGTCATTTTCCCGTCTCGCGTTTTCTTAAGAGATACTCGCTCCTCATACGAAAAACGCTGCCCTTAAAAAGCAAAAATCACAATAACTTATATTCCAAAGCGTCGCCGGAACTAAGGATTCTTTCACGGAATGATCCTAAAAAATAGGTTCAAAAACCCAATTCATTTGCTAAAGAACAGTAATTTTCAACTGATTTACTTTCGTAAAATACAAACTAAGAAAAAACAAATCGGATGAAATTTTGCAAAACGGAGGCTTCTGGAGGTGTAAATTTGAAAATTCTGGATCAAGTTCCAAAAACCGAGGAAAATGCACATAAATCCTGTAAAATAACGGTTTTTTGGACCAAAAATATGAAAAACTTTTAAAAATCCTTAAAAATGAGGGGTTTTTTGTCAGATAGCTGAGAAAAATACCCAAAAATGTTGAAAAATGGGCCAAATAAATGAGAAAAACGCTTAAAAATCCGGCAATTTTTTCGTCAAAACACGTGAAGAGGGGATTTCTCAGTTTAAAAACAATTCGATCCCCCCCCCCCCCTCCAATGGTAATAATAATGTGGTTTCTTGGCCTAAAATTAAAGGAAAATACCCTAAAACGGTAAAATGGGTTTTTCTTTTAGAGAGGCTAAGAGATTATTTATCCAATTGTAATTTTTAAAAAGAAAAAGTGTAAAAATATTAAGTAAAAGCAAGTTTTCTTGGAATTTTTTTTTTCAAAATTGTCTAGACGGTCATTTTGTGAGATCATACCCTGAATCCGCAGTTTCTGAGTTCAAGGTCAATATATTTCGACCTTAAATTAAGTTTATTCATAAAACAATTGGTTAAATGCATGGTCCATGGGAGGAGGGCCCGGAATAATTTCCCACCCACTTTCGCCCTTTGGGCACCGGATGGGCCTAGAGGTAAACGAATTAGAAAGCACTTCGTGACCTTTTGTTACACAGGTCAGAGACCTTATTCCATTAAACTGCACTATCAAGGTCACACCGATAGATTCGTCAAATCATCAGAAGTGGGATGGGTGCTGAGGTTTTTTTTGAATAAAAGGGCTTCATGTGTGAGAACGATTAAAATAATACGAAATTCCCGGTAAAATAACAATTAATCCGGAGTTGTCCGTGGGAAATTGTAACTTGCCATACAATCTGGGCCGACGGGAGGGCAAATTGGTGTGAGCGGTGAAATATTACCCGATCGCCCTCTCCCGTCAAAAGGTATCATTAAACTAAACTGTTCATGTGGGTATCCCTTCTCCCCCCGTTCTTAAACACAAATTGGTGCCCTCTTAGAAACAATAATGCCCTCGAAGCGTCATAATATCCGCCGGTAAATACAGTCTTCCTTGGGCTTAAATAGGCTTGGTATAGGTAAGAAACCGAAAATAGTGGGGGAAAAGGCGGTTTTTTTCCCTGCCAAACAACATAATCGTTCCCATCTCGTCGTATTTACCGAGAAAACACCTTTGAATCATTCAAGATCTCCGTTTCTATAAACAAAATCAAAAATTAATCTAGCTTTTTGACAATTTCGACTCTCAAAGAAAAATTGAGGCGCTCCGGGTACGAAGGGCGAACTCGACAAAACGTAGTTTCGAGATATTCGCCTTTTAAAGTTTCGGTTTTTACGAATTTAAAGGCGAAAAAAATGGCGAACTCAACATAAAAATTATATGGGTGTATTCACCAAGAGGTCTAGAATCTGAAAAAAAAAAAAAAAAAAAAAAAAAAAAAAAAAAAAAAAAAAATGGAGGACCCTTCCCCAAAAACCCGACGTCGAGGGTATCACAATAACTTCTTTAAGAAAGTTAAAAAATTGTCCGATGTCGAGTTCGCCCTTCGTACCCGGAGCGCCTCAATTATTATAACCCTCCATGTCTGGTTTTTGCAAAAAGGCCTTCCAGACTCCGTAGAGGGAGAACTTGTTCTTCCTTGATATTACGAAAAAAATTTACTTTTTTTTCTAGACTAAATGCTTTGTTGCCATTGCAAGCACAAATTGCAGCAACAAATTGCAACAACAAGCAACAAATTGCTTGCCGGTCTACTTAAGACACCCTGTACTATTTTCTTTATTACAGAACTATAAACTTCTTATTACTTGAGAACTTTCCCATTTGGGCCATCGGGATTTCATTGCTTCGACACTTTCAATTGTTAATCAGCGCTTTGACTTAAATTTTGACTTTTTTGGTCTAAAATTAGCGCTTTGCCCGTTTTTTAGAATTTCGAAATAGGTATTGCACCCATGTACGGTAGGGTTGGTTGGCAAATTGCGGCCTCTTTCACTCTGATCACCTGCCATGGACATTCGCATCCCTTTCGCTATTCACAGCGTCCAGTTTGTCCACATAACAAAAGCGTGTGGGAAAAAGTTTTTTTCCTAGGCTCCTGTCCAGATTTAGGAAGCTCCTTTTCACCCCAAGGACTCCCGTTATTTGCATAAACCCTCAATTAGTAAGATAATATCATCATATACGAAAAAGTTCAGAATTTTCCAAACGTTCAAGGGTAATTTTAACATTTCGTCCGGGTCGAAAGTTCGAAAGGAAGGCAGGATCCTAAACATCAAAAGGTTACCTAAATTAAATTTTTAAACACTCATTTTTGTTTCTCTTAATTTTTAATACTAAATTTTTCGGCTAAAAAAAAGGTCTAATTATTTTTCAAGTTTAAAATTAATTTTTTAAACTTCTTTTTAGAAGGAATGAATACTTAAAAAATTCAAAGGTCATTTTTTAAAAACTTTTTAATTATGCAGTCTCTAGGGATGAGTAAACTTGTTTTTACAACTGTCAAGATTTAATTACCCGACAATAAAACTTAAGATATTAAAATATCAACAAAGCGTTCGTTGTATTCTTTTTTTTATATTAATTAAAACCGACGAATTATTCAAAAATAAGTCGCTTTTTTTCACTTTTTAATTAAGCCACGGAAAAACAATCATTTTCTTTGTGTAATATTGACTTTTGAGGGATGAAAAAAATGGGAGTGAAGTGGTTTTTGTAAGATCAATGGAATATTTTAAAAGTGAAAGAGAAACCTTAATAAAAGAGCTTTTATTCATTTTTAGGGTTCAGGGTCTCATTATTTTTGATCAGGGAGCTCTCAGGATCAAAACACCCACATATAAGAATTAAAAAAAATTTTACAATCTAAAAAAAATTACAGACAGATTCCCGCCATTTATTTCGTAGAATGTGTGAGAGCAAGAGACTTGATCAATGACCCATGGAGGAGGTGCATTCTATGATAGGGAAGAGAAGTTTTTTTAACGATGTTTTTAAAAAAGTAGGCATTTTATAAAATGAATTTAAAGCAAATCTGTTCATAATCCTTTAAATTAGGTAATTCAATGTTCTCCCGGTAAATTTGAAAGCTTAAAATATTAAACGGATGAATCCCTTCAGTGATTTATGAAGGATGCCGCCTTTTTTATTTCGGTCGCGAGGCGGCTAATAACTTTTGCAGCTGGGCCTTCCCCTCCACCACCGTGACGTCGAAATCATTATTTTCGTTCCCGCACTGAAGAGGATGAGTCCGCAATTAATAGAAGATGAAAAAGTAATTTTTAAAGGCTTTCTTTTTAAAGCTTTCAAGTGTCTATCCTTTTGTTTTCAGAGATCGACCGTAAAAAGAAATATAAAACGAAGTATTTCGTACAAAAAATAAAGCTCAAGAGGTTTAATTTTTTAATTGGAAAAGGAAATGAACCGTAAAAAAATATCTCAGTGAATCCTTTACTTTCAATTATTGTATTTATTTCCTTCCAGGAGAACACTAAAACTTTCTATATGTTTCAAAATAAAATTTCCCTTCTCAAACTTCTCTTAATCCAATTTCTATGGTCTCCGAGTAAAAAATTGTATCCGGTATTTGAGAATTCATGAAGTTTTGAAAGGGTTTGATGCGTTCGAGTAGTTTAGGAGTCGAGGACACTCAAAAAGGACAATGCAGTCAAATAAATGCCATTATAGATTTCCTTCTCAATAGGTTCCCCACTCGAGAATCCTTTGTTCAAGTGAAATTGTGTCTCTATATTATGTTTATTTTAATAATCTATTGGTTTTAAAATATTTACTTCACCGATATTCCAAGGATGTCCAAGAAAGAAAAGATCAGCTGGGTGCATTAGTTTTGATTTGGTCATGAAAAAAAGTATTGGAAGACAAGGAGGGTGTCACCATCTCTTTGAGGAAGTTAACCCATTCAATAAGGAGCCGTTTCGGCGGGCTCTGAGTGATATTTTGAATTCTTTCCGGGTGACTGAAATTGGTTTTTCAGAAAATTAGTTTACTTTCATATTATATTAGCCTAAAAAAATAGTTTTAATATTCTAATTTGTCTAGTTCGCTTATTATAGACGAATTAAATTGAGCGCTTAAAAGCGCTCTCAGTCATTCAAAAGATCTGAGGTAAAACGGCGAATGGGGTTATCTTTATTGGACTCTATTGTATGACGGAGAATCGGTAAAATAACTTTCGTGAACGACTGGAGCGAGAGAATGCCTTTAGAAAAGTACAGGAGAAGAGCGAGTTTTAGCGCGGTCAGTCACTGGCGAAGGGTAGAGGGAGCGCTTAAAAGCGCTTCTCAGTCATTAAGAGCGCCTTTACTCGCTCTCCGTATTGAATGGGTTAAAAAGCAATCTCAAAGCTAGGGATCGATACCTTTCGTGATCCATCAAAACGAATTATACGAGTAAATCTCGTATCTAGCCCGATCTATATTGCGAGCAATTGTCACCGACCATAAGTTAGAGTGCATTATTATGTACGTGGACTTGATTTAAATAAAAATGGATATCTTTATTTTTTTACTTTATTTTTTGATTTCGCAAACTTATCCTTGTGTTGTGGTTTCTGAATAGTAGGTATTTTATAGGGTAAAAATGGCGGACGTAATTTTTGGAAGTATGAAATGCGTAACTACGTATTGGATGCGATTTTGATCAAATTTTTGACCAGTTTGATAGATGGCTGCAAAAAACCGTAGTAATTATACATTTGCCGTTAGTGTCAAAATGGAAAATGAGATAATTCATCTGGCACGTATGATGTGAAAATGGTGTGACCGTGGAGGAAAAAAAGGGTTTTTCCGTGATTATAGAACATGCGACGAAATAGAGGTCTAAATTGAATTTACTAAATTGAGAATATTTTTGAAGAAAAACAAACTTCGATTGAAAAAACAAAGTTTACCGAAGTGTTGTACCATCCGCAATTTTATCGGGAGCGGCGGAGGTAGCCAGGTTATTGGATTTGATCAATAAACGACCGGTTAAATCAGTTGAACTTGTTACGGGAAGATTGCCATAATTAAGTAAAACCGCTTCACTTGGATCAATAAAAACATTCTAAATCTGAAGAGTTCTCGGTAATGGACCAAGAAATATCCTTAAAGGTTTTCAAACTCATTGCTCCGAACCTGTTCTATAGGGCTTAACTC